>PVJH01009284.1:0-80275 GCA_004026705.1 Nesogale talazaci | reverse complement strand
TCCTTCCTTTGTGTTTCGTTTCTTTTAATTCGTAGCTCCTTCTGCCTGAGTCATCACCGCCAAAGCGCCATGGGCGCGCAGCGAGGCTTCCGGGAAGCGAAGTCAGTATTCTGGAAATCCTTTCTCCTGCCTTTTCCCAGCGTCCGGCCGCAATTCCTCTGGGCAGGAAGCCCGGAGTCCAGCCTGGAGGCGGCGTTCCCCGGGAAAGCCGTGTAGCATAGAAGCAGGGGGGATGGCTCCTGGCTCTGCCTGCTCCCAATGCAGGCTGGTCGGGGCGCAGGTCAACGTGGAAGCCAAGCCCAGTTAGAGAGAGTGGATGTGCATTAAAGAAACCCAGTGGGCCGTGGTGTAGCCTCACCGCGGGATCAGTACGTCGTTCTGTGAGACTTTCTGCATTCCTTCTCGCTGCTGCTTTCGGGCCTGGGTGTTTTTTTTTTTTTTTTTGGTTGTTGTTTGTTTGTTTGTTCGTTGGTTGGTTGGCTTTTTTTTTTTTTTTTTCCCCAAAGGCCTGTTTTGGATTTGGTCCCACAGAGCAGAGAATCTAGTTTGTACTCACACGACACAGATGTCCGAATAAATCGTTCTGGCGGCTGCTCTGCGCACTAGCCCTGCGAGCTGTCTTCTGCGCTTTCTTCCCGCCAGTGGGGCGCCCTCGGTCCGGGTCGGCACCCCGCGGGGGGAGCGCCCTTTTCTCCCACACGGGCCTACGTGACTTGACTCTAGTGCTGACCCCAAAGCCCCCCCTCCTCAAGCCCCCCTTCTTTTCCTCGCTCACCCCAAGAAAAGCCTAGATCCCACGGGCGCATGCGCCTTCCTGTTGGCGTGCAGTCGTGAGTTGGGGGGGGGGGGTGCGGTGTTTTCCCCAACCGGAAGTGGTGTGCGTCAGTTGCGGGCTCTGGCCCGAAGGGTCTGTCTGGGCAAGGAGCGCGTGCCCGAGGCGTGCGCCTGACGTCACGGAGGAGGAGCCACCATTGCGGACGCCCCGCCCAGTCCATCCCGCTCCACCTCCATGCCCATTGTTGCAAGCAATATTCTCAATTTTTATATGTTTACTTTAAATCAAAGTTCAGTCTATTTGTATAAAATTTTTTTAAGAATCTAAAATTCAAAAAAAAAAAAAGGTGAATAAAATAATAGTAAGGGTGGGCGGGGAGTCCCATGGGAAGATCACTGAGGAACGAAATGTCAATATTTCCTGAGGTATTTTTCACAGAATGATTGAATAAAAAACCAAAACTCAACTCGCAGTTTTCCTTGTGGGTGCTTAGAGAAGTGACGCGGAACCCCACCTGCGCCGGTCTGCGCTGGGTGCCGACCGCGCGCTCCCTCCCCGGTCACCCGCTCTCCCTCCCGACGGGGTCGGTAGGAATCTTCTAGCAAGCCCCGGCGTGATAGAGAGTCTCAGGATCGGAGTGCCCCGGGGTGCTCGCTTGCTTTTCTTCCGTCGCTTGACAGGGTTGGGGGTTCGTTTTTTCCATTTGTCCAGCGCCTGGCCCGCGTCTCCGCCGGCCTCCTGGGCCTCGTGTAGCAGCAGCAGCAGCAGCAGCAGCGGTGCACCTCGGGTGCAGCGGGCCCTGGCCATGCCTTCCTCTCCACGGAACATGCCTTGGAAACGGAAGGGACTTAGAAAGCCAAAACGCCCCCAAGACTTCCAGCCAGGTGTGGATGATGTGGGTCTTGAATAGTGCGCGTCTCCCTTGGGGTTTAGGAACGTGCCATCCTTTCACCTTTGAAAAGCCAACATCAAAAGAGAATGACCGCTCCATTGTCATTGTGTGTGCACAACACTCTAGGGTGAGCCCCAAAATGAATTTCTCCAAATTAAGAGGTGGACTTAGAACTTTCAACGAGGGCTCTAAATGCAGAAAAAAGCACCCTGTAGTCCCTATCCTGTGTAACTCAAGAAGGGACGTATTTTCTTAGCAGAGTATGACTTCCTCTCCATAAATCGGTTTTCCTCATTCTGTGAAGTGTCTCATTTTACTGATCCATTTCAGGAAAGAGGCTCTGGCTGCCTTTAAAGCAGAGAATCTTATTTTTTTAGCCCTTTCGTTTGAGTGAGAGATTTGGAAATTGAATTATGTAAATAATCTCAATGCATCTGCTATTCTTCTGTGGAGTTTATTAAACTACTTAAAATTGTACAGTCTATTTATTGTATGTATGTACATACAGTCTGATGCTTCAAATTTAAAGTGGGTTTCGTGAAACCTGGCTCAGTCTTGTTTAAGTGATTAACTATTGTTTTGCCCTTGTGCCCTGGACTCTACCTCTGTATAGGGAAAAAATTCCGTATTCATTTATTAGTATTGATTCTGTATTAACTCGGTTGTGTTTCTCCACTAAGGATTTTTGAAACTCGGCTGTAAGTGTAGATTTTCGTTTTTCTTTTGCAGTGTGAATCACTTGACACATCGGTAGAGAACTTCAGTTCCATTTTATTTTCTTTCCAATGTGTTGACAAAGATTTCCATTTTCTCTGGTTTATTCGAAACCCCCCCCCCCCCCAAAAAAAGGACAGTACCTATTGATCAATCATAGTGACTGTAATTTGTTTGCAAGATGATTCAATACCCTACAATTAAAACAGGACTACTACTTAGGAACACATTGTCAGTGTAGTTTTTGAATGGAGAATTTTTGTCGTGGGTGAAGGAAGCCACACAATGTGTTAATGCTTCGTTTTAGAACTGAAATCAAGTCACTGGGAGGAAATTGATGAAATAGATGTATGTGAATATAGGTATACTTACACACTGATCACTTTCACTTTTTTCTGGTGGGATTTTTGTTTTGACTGCAAAAAGGGACAGAAGTCAGGGGTTCCAAACCAAATGGGAGGGCAAGAGGAGAGATTTCCCCCAAATCCAGTATGTCTTCCCATGCCTTAATTCAGTAACTGAGGCTGGCGACAGAGGGCTGTCTCTCTAGGTGGACGCACATGAGTGCCTTCGCTTGTTCATTGGCAGAGGTTTCTCTTACTTGAGGTTTCTCTTGATTCCAGGGATCTTACTCTTAGCTGAGCTGCAAAAAGCAGAATTTGGGGAGGGATTGATTTCAGTTTATCCCCCTGCTTTTGGTAACCTCTCATCCGGTGCCATCATTTTACAGCTTTTGAAGGGAGTTTTTTTGGTTTGTTTTTGATAAAAATTTTCTTCCTGATATTGTAGGTACTTACTGTTATTAAATAAACAATGCGGAACAAATAGTACCTGCCTGCTTGCTGCATTTTTTGAGTGTGATGTTGAGGGGCAATTCAACTGGTTTGGGGGGGTGGGGCAGTGAGTGAATCACTTCCTTGTAAGAGAAGTTTTAGAATCCCTTGAGTAATTAACAGAAGTATCAGAAGTCCTTCAGAACCTCCAGCAATTGAGATGGCTGAAAATAGGCCCAATCTAGCAGACTCTGATTCAAAGTCAACCCACAGAACAAAACATTGTTCAGTCCTATTGCAGCCTCACAGCTGCCAGCATCTTTGACTCCATCCTTTTGGCTACACCAAGACCTCTTCCTTGGTGTTGCTGGTCCACAGCTTCAGCAAATCTGATGACCGCCCTGCCTCCCCGCCCCCCCCTTCAGTGATGAATTCCCTCGTGGTGATATGTCTGACGCAGTTCAGTCCGGCAGTGTTCTGTTGGTACTAATAAGGTTTTTAAGTGGCTGATTTTTCAAAAATCGGTCACCAGGCCTTTCTTCCTAGTCTTAGTCTGGAAGCTCAACTGAAACCTGTGAGCCTGCTGGCACACACAACTCAGCATCCAGACAACACAGAAGCCACCGGAATTTGATCAGCAGACAGGCCAGTGATGGATCTTCGGTCCCTTATCTAAAATCATGGCATCCCCTCTGACCAGTGAAATCTGCACCTCAAGACTTAGAATAGGTGCATCTCATAGACATGGGCAGCTTCTGAAAAGTCAGCCACAAATAGCTCCTGCCCTGGTTGAGAAGGCAGAGGGGGATGGAATCCAGTCTTGACTCGAGATGGGAAAGGACTCCTAAGAGCTGACTCGGTTTTGTGTCTTGGGCACGTGAACTGCCAGGAATGTTCCACTAAGGAGCTTCCTCACGATCATGATTTGCTGCTCTCCAAGTCCGCCCAGAGTTTGTAGGGCTATTGCACCACAAAGTCAACCTTTCCCCAGACACCACAGAGACCAGCCTGGAGGTTAGAGTGTCCCTTGAAATTCAGGATGGAATGTGGACCTGCTCAGACCAGGTGGCTTCTTGCCAGAGTTTCCTCTTAAAAGGGTGTTTCCCGTCAAGTGTATCTCTGTAGCCAGGTGCCCACACTTTGACTTCCTATTTAGACGGTACTTCAGAATTTTTGATGAGCAACACTGGAGTGCTCTGCTTTCAGCTCTCCAGTGGAAGCCATCAAAAGCCACTGTCTGTATGTACAGCAAGCCTGCCTTGCTGCGCGACTAAGTCACAGCTGAGCTCCTGGACAGTGATCTGTTCTAGCAGTTGCTCACATCAGTTACAGATCTTTGTTGAGACAGAGACAAATCATTCACAGCCATAAATGAAGACATGGTAACTTTCAATAGCATTCAGATTTGACATATTTCAGTGAACATTAGTGATGTGCATAGGGAGATTGGCTCCTTTTAAAAACTTGTTTCTGTAAGTTATTTCAAATGTGGGATCGGTGAGTATTACTTTTGGGGGGTGGGGGCATCAATGCCATCTGGTGGTTGTGGGAGTTACCTAGCCTTGCTCCCGGAGAGCTGCTGCTGGATTTGAACCGCCAAGCCAATGGGCCTCAGTCCCGCACTCAACCACTACGCCCCCGGGGCTCAGCCCCCCAATGAATATTCTTAAGAGCAGTCTCGGACAGAGATGATCGATGTAACTAGATTTTTGCGTAACGTTACGGAGCATCTGCATTGATCTGTGTTGGGATGGAACCTTGGGTTTGGGGTCTCATCCCAGAATGAACTTGCTGTGTGATCTTTGACAAATTCCTCCATCCCCTGGACCTCTCAGTTACTCTGGCTGGCGCTGGGTTTTGCCTACCTCTCTGGGATCTTGCGGCGAGGGCTTTTTGAATGGGAGTCTGCAGTGAGAAGCTAAGTCAAGCTGTATGCAAGCACTTGCCTCCACAGCAACACTGTTGGAGTTGGCGATGAGACATGGCCTCAGGCCCCTCAGTGTTGACCCTTGTGGAGGGGACCTGTGACAGGAAGGACGCTGTTCAAAGACACAAGGCCATGAGGACCCATCGGGAAAGAATGCAGGGTCCATGTCCTGAAAAGAACAGTAAACTCTCTACCATTTCAGGAGGTAGCACATGAACCAGAACCAGTGGTGCTGGAGCAGTTTAAGCAGCACTGAAAGCAAGAGGCAAAAACATGGCTCCAGGAAGTGGAAGAGTACCTAGTGAAATGTTTCACCAAGCTGCCCAAGCACTGGAAGCACTCAACTCTCAGTGGCAAGGGAGAGCGAGAGCAGGTCAGGGAGGTGAGGGAGAGGTGGCATACCCTGGTGAAAGGGACCCGACTCAGACTTTGTGGCTGGAGATGAACAGAAAAGAAAATAGCTGCCTGTTTGATTTTAAGGGGCTGGAAGGAGGGTTCTTCTAGAATGAACCATGACATGGAAACAGTGGCTTTAACTTCTGGGCCCAAGAAGACCCTGACCACATAAGACGGCAAGCAATAATACCATGCAGGTAGTAGTTTGATTGGCGAGTGCCCAGGCAAATATTAAGGTGGTTGCGTTTGTAATTCACAAACCTTGGGAGGAGAGCAGGGTTAGAAATCCCACTGTTCCCATTGAAACTGGGATTTTTTTTTCCTGCTCAGAGATCAATGACTTGTTTTTATTTTGGCCTCCAAAGGGGGCTTCCAAAAGTTCATGGAAAAGCAATATCCCCCCCCCCCAGTTTTATTGGCATATAATTCACATACCATACAAAGTACTTTTGCAATTATCACCACATTCACTTTGAGAAAATTCCATTCTCTTAGTGCATTGTCCCACAAATGTTTGGAAGCCCCCTTGCGTTTGTGAAACAGTTTTACAGTATTGAGTTTAGGAGTTATTCCCTCGCTTGAAATGCTACGAGAAATGACGGTTTGGTTGCAGCAAATCCAGCATGTCTGATCTCCCAAGCCCCTTGTTTCCTGCAATGATCCATACATGGAACTGCTGCTAGGTTCTGTTCTGCAAGTCAGGAGCTACCTTCTCAACATAACCCTTCATCTGGTGGTGAACAGAGACCGTTGACTACACACATGCTTATGCTGTAATCATGTAAACAAAAAAATTAGTCTCCAACTCTGTTTGGCTACATAAGAATGAATGTAAGTTGTGATATAGACGCAACCCAATAATAAAGGGCTCATGTCTAACTAGGGCAGGGATTGAGTGAGTGTGGTGAGGGTATACCGTGACACACACCTTTCCCGATTTTAAACCCTGCAGTATTCCCTTGTTCTCTTTGCACAACTGCTTCTTGATCCATGGACAGGTCCTGCGTTAGCATAGTGAAGTGTTCTGGAATACTCATTCTTAAGTCTGTTATGGTCCACACAGCCAAATTCCTTTGGGTAGTCAATAAAACAAACCCTTTATGGTATTTTCTGGTGTCAGCCAAGATCAACCTGAAAGTGGGGGGGTCCCTTGCTCCAAGGCATCTAAATCCAGCCCGAACCTCTGTCAGTCCCCTTCAATGTACTCTGTTGCATTCATTGTTGAATGATCCTCACCAAAATTTTATTTGCATTTGATAATGTTACTGCTCTCTAATTTGAGCTTTCTGTTTAGTCGTCTATCTTTGGAATGGGTGCAAATATCTCTTCTAAGCTACCTGGCATGGAGAGTTGAGTGATTCCAGCGCTTGAGCAGCTTGGTGGAATATTTCAGTAGGTGCTCAGTCACTTCCTGGAACCTTGTTTCTGGTTCACGCTTTCAGTGCAGCTTAAACTGCTTCAGCACCGTTGGCTCTCGCTCATTTGCTGCCTCCTCAAATTAGGGACAGTTGACAGTTCTTTTTGGTACAGGGACCCTGTCTTTCCATCTTCTTTGGATGCTTCCTGAATCAGTATTTTGCCCATAGACTCTTCGAATATTGTAGCTTAAGAGTTGCATTTTTTCTTTAGTTCTTTCGTTTTAAGAGATGCTGAGTGTGTGCTTCTTGGTTTTCTCACTTGAGTTCTTTGCCCGATTCATTTCGATATCTTACTTTGTATTCTTGAGATGCCTAATGCAAATTTCCACTCAGTTCTTTGACTTCAATCTTCCATTTGCCTTAGGTACTCTCTGATTAAGAAAACCATTCAGAGTCACTTCTGACTTACTCAGTCTGTATGCTGAGCACATACTCAGAGAGGCTGGGTGGCTAGAGAAGAAGGAGATGTTCAGATTGGATAAAGGCTTATTAACAACCTGTTGGGCTCCACTGGACCTTGTGTGGCAGACCTGGTCCATACTGATGCATCGAAAAAAGAAAAAAGTGGAGGGGGAGCCAGAAACTGAAACTGGGTGTGTGGGGGGGGCGGGGGAGAGAATGGCTGTTAATTGTCATTGAACCAGCTCTGACGCGCGGCTCCCTGAGGCAGGGCAGGCTAAGCTTGCCTCATACTGCGCCGTCTTTGTGTGTGTGTCTAGGTGGAATCCCATTGTCACCGTCGTCCTCTTCGTCCATCTCTGGAGGAAGCCCCTCATTTTTGTTGGCATTCCAGTTTATTAAACGTGATGCCCTCCTTGCCAGCAATAAGCTCCTGATGACGTGTCCAAAACGTTTATATGCACTGATAATGAATTTCTCAAATAGAAAATAGGAAATTTGAAAATGAACACTTTGGTGACCCAAAGTGTTGCGCTCCACTCACCAGAAGGCAGCACCTGTTAGAAGAGGACCAGAGGGCGTCCAGACCCTTGCTGCCTGCTCGTCCACGGGAAGAAGGGGCAAGCTCTGCTGGACTCAGAGTGACTTCTCCTTTAAGATGAAGAGACAGGCCTATCTCTAGATTACCCTCTGGGGCTTTCCATTGTGCATATTCATTTCTTGAATTGATTCTCGGATTTCCAGTAGCCGTCTTGGGACTGCATACACACCTTTCTATCATCTCATGGCTGTGGATGTATTAGAATACCTGAACCTCTCTTTGGCGACCATGAATGTAAGATGCCTCTTGAACATCATCTCTTTCAGCATGCACTCGCTGGGGTTCTGCCATCATATTGGCCTGTTTTGATTCTTTTGAGTTTCATGAAGTACTGGACAGCTATCACAAAAATCTTAAGAGTAACAGCTGGGAAGAAAAGATTAACAATGAAAAAGGGACTTCTGGAATATGGTGCGAGGGCACGTCAAAAGATCACTGCATAAAAAGTAATGGCTTGGTCTGAGCCCCGGAGGCGTAGTGGTTGTGCGAGGGACTGCGGCCCACTGGGACGGAGGTTCAATTCCAGCAGTGGGGCTGGGCTTCCTACTCCCACCACCGGAGAGCAGTGATGTCCACACACACACACAAGTAATGGCTTTTCACATGGTGGCAGTTACCCATATGAAAATAAGCTGAAGACAAGATCCCATTCCAAATAGCAACAAATGGAAGTGTGGACAGTGTGTCCACGCCTACGGCCTTTCTTCGCACACAGGACTTTCTCGTTCTCACCACAGACCTGAGAGGTTGCTACTCTATGAGATGAAGACTCTTGAGGCCAACGGTCAAGGGCCAGAGCCAGAAGGGCAGGTGGTACAGCCAGAAAGTGAGCCTGCCATTCCTGAATAGGAATCACTAAGTCTTTACTGTCAGTGGCTAAAAAAAGCCCTGAGTTTCTGGAAGGGGCAGTCACACAACTGTCAGTGTCACCTCCCCCCAACCCAGGGTTCAATCACAAGGCCCCAAGCTGAGATTTGTGTCTGCCTCCATTCTTTTGAGAAGTGTGCAGCCCTCCTTCTTCTCAGTCACCTCTTATCTCAAATGTCACGTGTTCCAAGAAACCCTCACTGCTCAATCCACCGTGGAAAGTGGTTAGCCGCCTCTGTTGCTTTGGCATCCACCTACTTGAATCTTTTACAGGGCTCTGCTCTCTACATTTCCATTGTTTGTTAACTGTCTGCTCCTGGAAGACCAGCATCTCAAAGGCAAGAACCCTGCGTGACTCATGGGTGACTGTGTCCCTGCTCTCAGCACAGGCCACGTTCTTATACTGTCGTAGAGGAGACCCTGACTCCCCTCCTCATGTAAATAGAACGACGCCTTGTTCAGTCCTGCATCATCTTTGTTCATTGTCATGCTCCAGTCCGTTGCGTTCACTGGGCACTTTGAGGGCTGGGGGGTGGTGGTGGTGGTGGTGATGAGGGGTGCTGACAGCACTGTGTAGGACAGTAGTGTGTTGAGATTCAGAGGGTTTGCACTGGCTAATGTTCAGAAGTCACCAGGTCGTGCTTTCTTGTCTGTCTGAGTATGGAAGCACTGCTGACTCCAGCCCACCTGGAATGACCCTGCCAATGTTGGAAAGGTATTCCAGCGTCTCTGACAAACATGGGGACCCCGTTCCTTTGTGTTCGATATCCACGAAGGAGTGAGTGAGTGACAAAAGATGTTCAGTGCATGCAAACAGCAGTGGAGCCACGAAGAAGGCAGCGAGGAAAGATGCAGGAATTAGGCAGGGTGTATGTAGAATCTGGGATGGGAAGAAAGTAACGAATACATTTCTCACGTTTGCACACACTCACAATCTCTCACACAGATCCCCTGCACCCCACCACAGCACAATTCCTCTCTGACACACAATGTCTCTCTCACACATAGCCTCTCTTTCTCTCTACCTGGGCATTGGCGAAGGCAGTACTGAGTAGAGACTTCTATCCATAGAGATGTACTTAGTGACTTTGTTTTAATAAATCATTTTATTGGTGATGCTGACAGCTCGTTTAACAATCCATATGTCAATTGTATCAAGTACATTTGTACATGTGTTGCCTTCATCATCTCCAAAGCATCTTTCTATTTGAGCCCTTAGTATCAGCTCATCTTTTTACCCCTCCCTCCCCAAGTCTACCACCTCATGAAACCTTAATAATTTGCAAATTATTTTATTTTCATATTTTACATCATCCACTGTCTCCCTTCATAGTGTTTCTATTGTTTGTCCCCCTGGAGGTGGGGGGAGGTTGTACATTGATCATTGCGATTGGTTCCTCCTTTTCCCCCACCCCCCACCCTCATGGTAGCACTCCTCTCATTATTGGTACCTTGGGGTCTATCCTGGATTCTGTTTGTAGACAGCTCCTATCTGGTACCAGTGAAGTATCTGGTACCTTTTTAGGGAAGACCTCGAAAGTCAATTATGGAAGTTTGGACAGTGTCATGAAATCTATAAGTATTTGCCTCATATATAACCTCCACACTCCAGAAACGTGATACTGACTTCGTATATCTCAGGACACTTATAATTCCAAAGCCTTAGTCAGCTTCTCCCCAGCTCCACCATGTGGGAGAAGCAGATTCCTGCCCACGTCTTCCTGATGGAGCTCAAGTCCACAAAGGTGGAGTGACCTGGCGGTCAGCGTCACGAGCTCTTCCTGTGCAGACGGCTCCGCCTGAACCAGGACTCTCCAGGAGGACAGACAGCTGCCCTAGGTTAGCTTTTCACACACGACTTCACACTTAACCTGTTTTAAACACACACACATATAGTGGGACTCTGTGATGGTGATGGTTGCTAAATTGAGAGACCACATAGATGTCGATTCCTCCCCGGTCATAGGCATTTTATAGTAGTTATTTCAAAAATTGTTGATTGGTCTCTTTCCATCAAGGTTCTTGTTTAAATGCTTTAGAGAATCTAGAAATTTAAAATTTTCCCATTTCCGGTCCTTCTCCTGACCTCCTCACCCCTGATTTGGCAGGCATGAGTTCTGCTTAAAATTTCTCATTTTGAAATTGGACCCTACAAACAAGTAAGATATGCTTCCTATGTCCCTTCTTTTTCCTACCATGGCCCAGTCCCATGGCTTTATGACATTTGTTGGGTAATTCTGTATGAGTTATTGGTGTCGTTGCTCAAAGACCATCTCTTTAGAGACCCTTTTGGGCCAAATCTCCAAAAGAGAAAGGTTGGTAAAGGGTAGCAACACAATGACAGCAATCTTTAGATAGATATATAGATGATAGATAGATAGGAGATGCTATTTTTTTTCTCAAGGCATTCCCCATCTAGTTCTGAACAAAGGCAGTATTGCCACCCATCCCTTCTCAATGGATTTCACACTTCTCTACACCACATCACAATGGCAGTTTTGGCCTCCTCAAGGGACTTAAATTGTGTTCCTTTAAAATGTTCTTGGAATTTTGAAGAATAAAGAAGTCTGAAGGAGCAAGACTGAGGTTATAGCATCAATAGAGTATGGTAGAGTGTGGTTTCCCAATGAAATTCTGATAGGACAGCCATTACTACCCTTGGAGAAGCAGGTGTACGAGGGCATAGGGTACCCCCAACCAAAGAACAACAACCCAGGAATTTTTCCCCACCAACACTGTTAATTTTTATTTTTTACAAAACCACCTTATCACCTTCAAAGGACTCTTCATTACACTTAACACATTTTTTCAAACCTATGATTCTTAGAAACATTTTTCAAGCTTATCTGCCTGACAGCACCTCCCTCATTTGTTCTTCACCTCTTCGACATCACCAAATTGCTGTCGAAGGCACCTGGAGGGAGGTCAGGTGAATCAGGTGTAGGGGGCAAGAGAGGCTTGCTGTTTTTTGCCAAAAGTGGTACACTCATGGCTGGGTTAGCAGGTGTGTTATTGTGGTGGCAAAACCAGTCCCCCATTTGGCAAAAGTCAGGCCTTTTTGGTCACCACTGTTATGCAATCTCTTCAGAATCTCTAAACAGAAAATTTGATTAGCAATCTGACCTGGTGGAATTCATTCCAAATGTACTATCCCCCTCACATCAAACAAACAAATGGGCATTGTCTTAATCTGTGATTTCACTTGATGAGCTTTTTTGGGTAAAGTAACCATGGCATCTTCCACTAGCTCGATGATTGCTTTTGGAGTCGTAAGAATAGCACTATGTGTCATCACCAGTGCTTGAGAGAAAAGGTATGGGTTGCTTCAGAGCTGTTCTTTGAAAGCATGGCATGTTTCCACTCGACACTCTTTTTCCTGGTCAGTCAGAACCCAAGGCACAAATTTCTTGGTGACCCTTTTCATTCCCAAATCTTCAGTGAAAATTCACTAAAACCAAGCTCCAAGAGAGTCCAGATAACTTCCCCATCTCTTCAATGGTCTATGATTGGTCTTCAAGCACTAGTACATGACTTTTGGTGACATTTTTGTCTGTTTCGGAAGTTAATAGACATCGAGACTGAGGCTTGTCATCGATTGACATTTCACCTTTATTGAAATGGGGAAGACACTTGTGCACCTGAGTTTTTCCCATAGCCCTATCTCGTAAGCTGTGTTCCACAGCACAGTAGTTTCGGTGGCATTTTTCCTGAGCAGGAAACAAAATTTCACAGGTGCATGCTGTTCTCTTAAATCTGCCATCACAAAGTTCAAGTGAAAACTGCTTTTACTAAAAAAAAAAAAAATCACTGTGACCAGAGAGAACCTTCCTAGGTGATGCCACTGGATGCACTAACTCAGAGCTAGTTGCTCTTTGCTTGGACAACAGGGAAAATGTATACTATGAAAGCTCCGCCCAGTTAAACTTTTTTCTCTTTTTTGGGGGGGGACATCCCCTTATATTGTCATAGCAGGGGAAAAATATCAGTGTAACTTTCTTGGCACCAATGGAATGTTCAGTTTTCTTATAACTGCTACCTACTAAGAAGTTCCCATGATAGTCCTATGTCCTTCCAGAAGTTTTGTCAACATCCCCCACTCATAATCTTTTGAGTTAATCCCTTTGTTTGAATATAGCTGCCTAGCAAATCTGATTTCAAAGTTGCTGCTTTGATGGCCTTTGTTCTCTAGATGGTATTGGTCAGGTATGATTCATTCCATAACATCTTCAGTAACGTCAATCTTGCTTAAAAGAACTGATGTAATGGCCAGCTTTTTGAGCAACTGATCTTTGTGCAGTGTTTCTGACATCCATTTAGCAGAGGCCAAATGTTCACTTAAAATAGAAAATGCCGAAGCCCATGAGACTCCAACTTCAGTGACTCTCATGTTAACAATAATGGCCTGGCCTTCAGCCCCAGTTTCTTCATTGATCAAGGCTGATAGACTTCCCTCTCTTGACTACTATTTGAGGTCTTCCCAATTTTCCTTAACATGTTTGATCCATCTCAAAACTATTGTTTATGTGGAGCAGTAATCTCATAAACTTGTGACAAAGCTTCACCTTCCCGCTTGCTGGGACCCTGCTTGCCTCAAGGGATGGCTCCAGCTATTGGAATTATGCGGTGTTTCCTGGGATCCAGGTGCTTCTTGCATTCTGCCCCACCTTTCTGAATCGTTGGCCTATAGCTCCTGGCGTTTGAAGAGGCTCCCAGCTTGCATCTGACTCACCTCCACTAGTTTTCCATCACCTGGTGACTTCGCACTCTGCTCACTCCCTCTGCCAAACTGGGAGGAAAAAAGTATATATACAGATATATATTCTATCATTATTTCCCTATTTTACAAAGAATGAAACCAAGGTAGAATTTGTTTGCCAAACATTTCATGTGTATATGTACACACATATGTATACACACACATATATATACTTTATAAGCTATAACTAGGTAGACATACATACAAAGACACACGAAGGACCTCAAAGTTTGAATCAACAGTCTTTATTTACAAGAATATGATGTCGTGATCAAACTAGAGATAGCGTTGGATGGGGAGCAGGGCCTCTGTTTTGACAGGCTCCCCCTCACCAGACCAGCCACAGTGGAGCTGCAGGACTGACTAAGTGTCCCACTCTGTACTCAGACTGTTTCTGAACTTGAGCACTGTTTCTGGAGCACTGATTCTCAGAGCTAGACCAGGGATCCCTCGGTGCCTTTTGACTTCAGCACCCTGGTCATCAATGGGGCTCTGAGGTGGGCATCATGGATGGCGGAGTTAGGGCAGGCTTTTCAGCAGGCATCTTGGTTAGAGAGGAACAGGAGACATAGGGTCCGGAGGATCAGGTGGGCAGTCAAGGGCAGGCAGCACCCTCAGGTGAAGAAGATTGGGAATGAGGTGAAGAAGATTGGAAATGAGGTTAAGGGCCAGTAGATTTTATTCCATCCAGGGCACCATGGTGGACTCTGCTTTGAAAAAGCAGCTCCTCAACAGTCACATTTCAAGAGCCTTCTGTCCCCAGAGCCCCTTTCTCCAACACCCTCTCCCATTCATGAGGCCTTCAGGATGTGACAATGTTGCCATGTGACACATATGCACAAGAGGCGATGGTGCTAAAGGAGGAAGTTGAAACCATACTGACAGCATGAGCCAAAAGCCAGGCTCCAGGCATTGATGTGACACCCAATGAAATGTTTCAATAAGCTGATGAAGCACTAGAAGCACTTACTGCTTTATGGCAGAAAATTTAGAAGACAGCACCTTGGCCAAGTGACGAAGAAATCCTGGAGAGCCTGGGGAGAACTCAAAATCACAAAAGAAATCAGGCTTACTGGTTGGACAGAAACTATGTGACCTCAAAGACCAGGACCGTTATCCTTCAGGTTAAAACTACACCTCTGCTCTAGAATAATCAATATCTAAGACAAAAACAACAAAGAGCCCTGGTGGGGTAAGGGATTTTGTGTCAGGCTGCTGAACACAAGGTCAGCAGTTTGAATCCACCAGTCACACTCTGAGTGAAAGATGTGGGCTTTCTACTCTCGTAAACAGTCCCAGTCTGGGGAACCTGATGCTGTTGATAGGGGAGGAAGAGAAAGAAGCAGACCAAGTCCAGGCTGTTCCTGCAAGACTTTGTGCCCAGTCCTCCAGTGCTCATGCAGATGTGTTGGGTGTGGAACGAATCCCTGTTGGGATACAGAAACCAGATGAAACAAGCAGGAAGAGAAGCTGGCATGAGAAAAACCCATTCCAAGTCAGACAAAGAGTACTCGTGAGCAGCAGCTCAAAAGAAAGGAGTTCCTTCCAGACCAACAGAGAGACCCTCCCTGAGAGTCCACACTCGCAATCCGGACTTCTAGTCTCCTCAACGGTGAGAAAATAAACTTCTGTTTGGTAAGGTCACTCACTGTAGTATTGCTACCAGAGCAACACAAAGAGTGACATCTCTGATTTTCCCTCCTCTGTCTGTGTCACCTGAGTAGCCTGCTGCTGTGCAACATCACCTACTTGGTCCATGAATTCCTCAGTCGAGGAATCAGCTCCAATGTATGGCAGATCTATAGGAACCACCAGCTGTTTCCTTCCTGTTTGTTTCTAGTCTGTGTTAGCCGGCAAGCTCCGCTGAAACCCACACGCTTCTGCTGACCGATGGGTGGTGGGTGCCCTGAGGTACCATGACCCAGAAATGAGAATTCTCCCACTTCCCACTTACGACCTTCACTCGTCAGGGGCCAGGATACCTGTTGGAATCGCTCTGGGATCCTGGGGAAACCTCTGTGTACTGGTTGGTGTGTGTCATGGAGCAGATTCCTACTCATTTTGACCCCATGGATCGGGCGGAGTGGAGCTACTCCAGGAGTTTCCAAGGCGATCATCTTTGTGGGAGTGGATTGTCCTACCTTTTCTCTGGTGGAGCGACTTGTGGGTTTCAAGCAGCCGACCTTTTAGTTGGTAGCCAAAGGTTTATGCCAAACCTGTTGGGCCCACAGGTGTCATTCTGAATGGTCCCAGCTGTGGAACTATCTTTGGTTTGGTAAAGAAATATTTGTGTGATCATGTAAACTAAGAAGTGTCTGTGTAAAACTGTGTGTTAGTCTGGGTAGACTAGAGAAACAAATTCATAGACACCCGTGTGTAAGAAGGAGGTTTATATACAAGATCAATTGAATATCGAGAAAACATCCCAGGCTAGGGCAAGTCCAGAAGTCCGATATTAGCCCATAGATCCAATCTAGAAATGCCTCTGCACACTCACAGAACACATGAAGTGATGCTGAATGCAGGAAGATCACAGGCCAGTGGGTAGGAAGTCTTGTGGATCCAATGGCGGTGTAGGCATCTCAGAGCTGGCAGGAGTCTCCATGTGGCCTCTCCAGCTCAGGACGGGAGCCTAGCTCCATGTGTCTTGTCAGCTGCAATGTCATCGGGGGAGTTTGCCTGTGTCCCACCTCCAAAGAGCTATTTATCGCCGTTGTGCCCCTAGAGGAGGTCCACCCCTTCACTCTTAAGTCTCAAATTGACACCAGGTTATGTAACTACCACAAATTGCACAGACACACTGTCCCCATCCAAGTTCTGCTGACATATGGCATTTGTCTGATTGAAGCATTCTCTTCTCAAGCCCTCAGGTTGAAAAAAAAAGCATCAGATGAACTGGATGGCCACTTCCCTGCTCCAATGGAACAATTGCAGCCATCAACCCCTGCGGTTTGCAGAAGCTCCTGAAGTTGATGAGCGATAGACACGGCCCGGGAAGAGATCCAGTTACTCGTCCAGCACAGCATTTAGTTGTTTGGGGCCCCAACCCAAGCTCGTGCTCAGGGCTGGCAGCCCCCGGGGGAGGGCAAGGTTTCAGAAAAGCACAGATGTGAACAGAGTTACGTGAACCTGATTCATGAGATCTGACCCCTCACCCCCCTCCTCATGCTCCATGTTGATTCCAGAGGTCTCAATGACCACATCCCCTCCGGCTTTTCCTAGCCAGTGTCCCTGCTTCCTGGAGGTCTGTAATCCAAGACGGTCTGACTTGCAAAGGACAATACCGCCAGTCTCCCAGTGGTGACGCCAGCAGACCAAGGTGTTTCAAAGCAGTTGATGTGCTACACACTGCCCCTCACTCCTGATGGCAAAATGCCCTCAGTGGCTGGAGGTACAAATAGCAGGCACTGCATGGAGGGGGAGACCACTACCCCACAGCCATCAGGTTGAATCCAACCCATAGCGGCCCTAAGTAAGGTTTCTGAGGCTGTCACTCCTTACAGCCTCATCTTTCTCTGCAGGTGAAGCTGGTGGGTTTGAACCCCCAACCTTGTGGTCGGCAGTCCCAGGTTGATCCAACCGTGCCACCAGGGCTCCCATTTAGAGTGAGAGGCTTCACCTTCTCTTTAGAAGGAGGACGTGGGAAGGAACAGGCTACTTGCGTTATAGAAAAGGTATGTGGCTGGTGGAAGCCGTTCTCTCAGCAGAGCGCTCGCTACCTTATCGGCGCATGTCCCCAGCAAGATCTTGCGTCTGCATGAAGCGACTGGCAGCAGCTGCGGGGCTGTGGTGCCCTGGCAAAGATGGGGACTCGGAGTTGAGAAGCCGAGGAGTTCCTCCGGCAGGTGGGCCACACCCGTGGGACCTTCTTGCCTGTCTTATCTGAACCCTCCACGAGTCTCATAAGTCGCCACTGACAGCTGGGGTGTGTGTGTCCTTACGCATCGGCTGCAAGTTGGCCTCAGGCCTTTTACCTGTGAGGCGAGAATGCTATTCAGCCTACCCCTCTGACCAACAGAAGATCACCAGGGACTCTTTCTGTGTTGACTGTGCTATGGGAGCTCCCTGGGGCAGGGACTTCTCCCTAAGGGCTGGGCATGATGTCTGCTACATGCCACTCATTGCATTAAAAATAGTCCCTGAGTAGAGACAGACTTCGGAACTTCGGTGACTGAAAGGAGAACGATGCTGCTCCCCTTGAAGAGGATGAACCAGAGAGGTCTGAAAGTGGTGGAGCCCACCAAGATGGCCGGGGCTCAGAGCTTCCTGCTCAGCCCCGAAGGGTCCAGGTGTCTCTGGGAGTGGGAACTACTTGGCAAAACCACCATGCCAATATTGAGTCAAATTCCTGACCGTATGAAAGGAGAGGAGGCATTTTCTGAAGAAAAGTTACAGAACATGAAACATACCCGCTAATCCATGCCTGTTCTTTCCCTGGAAGAAGGCGGAATGTGACGCATTCTTTGACGGCCCGGGTGACCACTTCATGCCGGCTGACAAATGGGAAGGGAAAGCAGGGCGTCCTGTGGGCGCTCTGGATTAGAAGATCATCCACAGATGTATATAGCTGGCCTCCAAGCTGCTTGGAGTTAAGCCGGGGTTATTTATTCTTCCTATGTGCAAAGATGTTCAAAAATAGCCCCGATCTAAGCTCTTCGGCATCACAGGCACACACAGGCATAAACCCTTCAGCCGGGCCTGTTGTGTGCTGCCTTCCACACAGAGCAGGCTGGAGCCTGAACCAGCCTACCTCAACCTTCTCCTCCTGCGTCCCTCTCTCCAACTGCGTGAACCAGCCAGTGGCTCCCTCTCGCTCAGATACGAAGAATCTGTACTACAGGAGGAGAGAGCCCTGGGGCACGCTGGTTAAGCCCTTGGCTGTGAATCAACCAGGAGGCAGTGGGACCCACCAGTGCTCTGTAGGAGAAATGTGTGTGTGTGTGTGTGTGTGTGTGTGTGTGGAGGGAGATCTGTTTCCATAAAGATCACAGCCTTGGAAAGTGTTTGGGGCACTTCTGTCCTACAGGATAGCTGTGAGTGGCGTTCTAATGGACAGCGACAGGTGTGGGGTTTTATTGGTGCCCCAGAGGTTCTCAATGAGCGGGTGTGCTACAGCACCAGCTGTTTCTAATCTCCAGGGTCAGGCCTCTGAGCATCAGACACACTGTTGTCACCACACCCTCTTCCCCACGATGGACTTTCTTCTGTGCTTTAGAAGACTATGTAGAAAAATCCTGCCCAGAGCCCAAAGACTCGTTGTGTATGTGCACACAACTGTGTGGCTATGTGTGCACATATTTACTCTGCAGGGAGGCGGGAAGATCACAGTCCTGGGCAAGAGGCATGTCTCACCCCAAACTCTTATGTGATTTTGAGCAAATTCCTTTCATTTTCTTAGCTTTCCCACCTTGGAGTCTGACAGCATTGAGACAGATGACTATATCTAAGGGTCCTTTTAGATTTAATGCCTAAATTCTTCTAAGAGTCTCTCTCTCTCTCTCTCTCTCTCTCTCTCTCTCTCTCTAGGTGTTTCTTTCTTCTATTTGCCTCCTCTCCTTCTCTATCTCCTCTCCTCTTCATCATCCTCCTTTTTCCTCTCCCCAAGAGATCAAGAACTCACAGAGAGCAATGGCCATGTTGCTTTCTTTCTCTATAGGTTTCCTGAGAAGCCCTGGTGATGTAGTGGTTACAAGCTTGGCTGCTAATGGAAAGGTTGATGGTTCGAATCTACCAGTCACTCCTTGGACGGAAAAGAAAACCCTCTGCTTCTGTAATAATTTACAGCCATGGAAGCCCTATCCGACCCAAGTTCACACCATAGAGTTGATTCTGACACATGTAGACCCAATACAGGGATTGCAAGGTTGTAAATCTCTATGGGTCCAGTCTCGTCTTTCTCCTGAGGAACAGCTGGGGGACTTGAACCACCAATCTTCGGTTTGACACTCCAAGGCTCAACCAACAGCTCCAGTGGGGCTGGAAACGCTGTGGAGGCTGTGCTACTCTGCCCCATAGTATTGCTGTGGGTCAAAATCAACTGTACAGCGATGGGTTTTCATTTCCTGATCTTAAGCTAGCACTTCTACCCTTCAACCATCTCACTTGCTGGCTTTGCCATTCTTTGAGCTGCTTCCCTTCTCTAGCTCAGATCTTGGAATGGGGTCACAAAGAAGATGGGGAGGGAGGACTGAGCCTAACCACAGACTGTGACTGCCACTGTGTACGTTCCTTGGCCACAAGGCCTTGCTTGATGCATGAAGGACACCTCGCAGTGGGAGGCAAGCACCCATCCACCTGCTCTGTTACGTGCGGGGCTGCTGACTACGAGGTCAGTAGTTCCAAATCAGTAGCCACTCACTGTAGGAAGAGGAGATTTCTACCCTCGCAATGCTTCATAGACTCAGATACTCAAAGGGGCAAGTCCACTCTGTCCTCCAGGGCTGCCATGATGCAGAATCGACTTGATGGCAGTGAGTTTGGGGCTTTGGTCAGGAAGTGTAATTCACCCCTCGTTTTGATGGCCCCTGTATCTCAACAGCTCAGCCTTGGTGTAGAATCAGTGAGTGTTCTCTCCTTCAGTCACCAGCCCCTCGTGCCATAAAGAACATCTTCCTAATTGAGGGGGAAAACACAGTAAGCACAGACTTCTCCTCTCAGGAAAATGACCTTATGGCGGTGGTCAAAAGAAATGCTTGCCCGAAATCCCTCTTGGCACAAAGATCTCCTCCTGTCTCCTCCAAATAGAAACAGCATCCACGTCGTTGTCATCAGCAGCTCATACATTTCCTATTCTCGGTCACTCAGATTATCCCCAATAGACTTCCTGAAACAGCTGCTTTTTGAGGCCTCTGTGGACAGCTTCAGTTCCTGGTCCGCCTGCCCCAGTGTCAGGATTTAATAGAAAAGAGGGAGGAAGGGGAAATTGTTGGTTTTTAGACTTTGGGTATCTGATGCAGTACCCTGCAGGCCCCACCCTGTTTAATTCATGGATTAGGTTTTCTAGTAAATAATGACAAGGTTGTGTTCATTTTTGGTTTTCTTCACTGTGCTCAAAGCAACAGCAAAATACAAACTTGCTGCCATGGAATTGACATGGTGCTCCTCACCACGATGAAAGCACATCTACCTCACTCCTCTCCGCTGGCTTTGGCAGAGAGGGCTGCACCTCAGGCTGCCGGCCACAAGGTCAGTGGTTTGAAACCACCAGCACCTCCACGGGAGGAAAAGGCAAGGCTTGGTGTTCGGGCACAGGCAATCTTGGGACCGACTCGGCGGCAGTGAGCATCTCTGCAAGGTAGGCCCTAAGGCTTTTCCTCCCTGGATGCATGGAGTGCATTCGAACCACAGCTCGTTAGACAACTGGGGGTGTGGGTGTTGACAAACTTCACGTTTTCAGATGAAGCCATGTGCTTCATCCAGGGACATCAAGAAACTCAGAGCCTTCATTTGGTAGTGAAGTTAAACGTCTATTTAGTCCATCTTCCTAATCTGATAGGTGTAGTTAAAGATGAGTTCAAGACCACTCAGCTTCAGATACAGACCTTTGAGGTGTCCAAGGAGTCCTGGTACAGGGTCACTAACTGCAAGGTCAACACTTCAAACCCACCAGCTGCTGCTCAGGAGAAAAAGACTATCTGCCCCTGAAAGCTTATGTTGGGTCACTGTGAGCCAGAAGGGATGCAGTGGCCGTGGATTTGCAGGAGTCTTGGGGTCCTGTGAGTTAGATGTTGGGCTGCTAGCCACGAGATCGAAAGTTCAAACTCATCATCAGTTCCAAGGAAGAAATACGCTCCTGCCAAGAGGTACAGTCTGTATAAAGCCACGATGCCTCAAACGGGTTTGATGGCAGTGGGCTAGTTTGTGTTATCTGCAGGTCGGAGAAACTTGGGTGGCGCCGTGGCTTAAGGGTTAGATGGAAAACTGGAAGGGCAGTGACTCAAATGCCAGCTGCTCTGCAGGAGAATGTTGAAACTTTTTAAAAGACTTCATTCAGAAACTTTGTGGAGCCATCTGCTCTGCCTACAGCAGCGGTTCTCAACCTGTGGGGCGAGACCCCTATGGGGGATCGAACGACCCTTTCATTGGGGTCACCCAATTCACAATAGTAGCAAAACTACAGTTATGAAGTAGGAAGGAAAATAATTTTATGGTTGGGGGTGTCACCACAACACGAGGAACGATATAAAAGAGTCATGACATTCAGAAGGTTGAGAACCACTGGCTTTCAGGGTCACTGTGAGCTGGAATCTAGTGAAATGCATTGGTTTCGATATGGGGTTTTATCCAAATCAGCAGGAAAAAATCCAAGAATCCAAAATATCCATAAAACAATGATGTGGATAGCCCAGTTAAAATAACAAGTTGTGGTGGTAAAATAATAAATTGCAAGCCTTTAAATATTTATAATTTATTATTTTAACTGTTTCATGGGAAATTTTCTAAGGCAGCCTTCAGTAACTGAGCAGCTGAGCAGGGGGCAGCGAGGACTAGCCGTCCAGGGACACGTGTGGCCCAGCAGGCATGGAGAGTTGGGGTGTGTGTGTGTGTGTGTATGTGGAGAGAGAGAGAGAGCTCCCATTCTTAGGTTGCTTTTGGTTCACAGATGGGGGGGCACAAAGTCAGAGCTCACAAGAGCAATTAAGTCCAGCAGGTTTTTTACTCTGCGGGAAGGACTCTTCCCCTTGCTCATCATGATGACAATTGCCTTTCCTGTAGTAATGCCTTTCCAATGACTAGTCATAGTTAGTGTGGTGAACACAGTTTATTCCCCAGATATTTATGGAGTGCCGACTCGGTCTCCAGCACTGAGAAACTAGCACACAATGAAACAGATGAATTTTCCTGCCGCCATTGAACTTAACCTTCTCGTGAGGTTGGACAAAGAAACGTAGTAAAATACCAGCAGCAAAGCACATTATCTGTTAGATGGGCCACAGAAGAACCAAAGAGAAATGTCAATTCTGGAAGTCCGAGGCTTAGTGCGGTGGCCAGGGAAAGGTTCCTGGTGAGGACTGCATTGAATAAAAAGCCGAGCCGGAAGTGAAGGATCAAGTCATGTGGAGGTCATGAGGTCCAGCCCTTCCTAACCCTTTCCCCAGTCACTTGCACTGATTAGGGACCGCTGAGTCATAGTGCATTTTAAGAACTATTCCCTGAAGGCAGGCATGCACAATGGCTAAGTTAGCTCATGCAATTTGCAGTCAGATCATTGCACATGGAAACTTCAGACTAAGCAGACTCACCACCTCACCTAGACCTCTACAAAAAAGAATAATTACAAAAGGTGTGCCTGCAAACCGACCGGGAGTGAAAGGTGAACCGAAGTAGCAAGAGAGGAGACAGAGGGGTGAACTGTCAGCTGACCTGACATGGTGTGGCCATTTGAAATTTTTGCAAGCAGCATTAGATCAGGACAGCAAACTGATAATCACTCTGTTTTCCCAGGACAGCAGAAGCGTGAACAACAGTGGCTGGTGACAAGAAGTTACAATCTATCTTCTGTTGTTCCTCAGACACTCCAGCTCCTAGTGGCCTGGTTTTTAACAATTTAACAACATCCCGCAGTTTTTAAAAATTAAATAAATACTATTTTTGCATTCTATGAACATTTTTGTTACTTCATATAGACCACATTTTTCATCAAGAAAGCCCCCTTCCCCCCGCCCCGCCCCGACAGTGGTGTCCCGCTTAAAATCTAGTCACTTTACCTGTGACACTCTCTACTTCCTTCCCCAACACAGCCCCTACTCAACTCCCATGGGTCAGGTGTTGGGTGTGTTTCCCTCTGCATCTGTGTGGACATGAACTTGACCTCATCAATCCAACAGAATGCACAGTGCCCGTTGGGTGGTCAGTCTATCCTCAGCCACTCCTGGGCAGGCAAGAACTCCTTCCATAATAAACCTCCTTGCACCCCAGCTGTCCTCTCTACCCAAAATAACTCCTTCCAGTTCAGGAACCCTGACCGCAAACACCTTATCTGTCTAATACTGGGTACTCCCTCACTGCTAGTCACTATCTGAAGCCAACATCTCCAACAATTAGAAAAAGCAGCAAAATAAGCCTTCAGTTACCAGATGAAAAGTAACAGTAAAGATTGGAGAAGAAATAAAACAGAAAACAGGAAAAAAGACTCGATCTTGGTTCTTTGAAAAGATTAATAAAACCAACAGACCACTAACAAATCTAACAAAAGAAAGGGTGAAGATGCAAGTAATACAGATAAATAAAATGGACAAGGTCATACCAGAACCAGCTAAACAAAAAATATAAGAATGGAATATAGTAAAGAATCATACTCCAACAAATATGGAAACTTAGGAACAATGGACAGATTTCTGGAAGCATACTATGCACATAAACTAACATGGAGTGAAGAAGACAATCTGAAAATTCCCATAAACCAGGGAGAAACTGATCAAGTCATTGAACATGCCCAATGACAACGATATTCCAGGCCCAGAAGACTATCCTGGAAAAGCCTACCAAATCACCAGTGAAAAGCTGATGCCAATGACACTCAAACTATTCTGGAGTCTAGAGAAAGATAGAAGACTCCCAAATTCATTTCAGGAAGTGAGCATAACTCTGATACTCACACCAGGCAAAGACAACACTGAAAAATAAAACACCAAATATCTCTCTTGAACATAGATATAAAATCAGTGTTACAATTATAGTCACTAGAACCCAAGAATATATATTTTAAAATACTATATCATGACAAAGTGGGAGTCATATCAGCTAAACAAAGATGACTCAACATTAGAAAAGCAGTCAGCATCATACAACACATAATAAAACAAAGCAGAACCATGTGAGATCATGTGTATTGATGCAGAAAAGGTATTTGACAAGATACAACACACTTTCATTGTACAAAATACTTAACCAGATAGAAATAGAACAGAAATCTCTAACATAAAAAGCATATATACAAAGAGAATGGTCAACATTAGTCCTAACAGAGATGAACTTTTCCATATCTTTAAAGAATGACATTGAAACCTAAATCAGGATTGCATGCTATCTGTAGATCACTTTGTGTAACATTGCTATTTTCAGATGGTGTTTTATTTTATTTTTCAGTATTGTCTGAGAGTATTCCCCTTGAAAACAGGAACCAGACAAGGATACTCTTTATTACCACTCTTATTCAACATTTCACTGGAAGTCTTAGCCAGAGCTTTAAGGCGAGAAAAGGAAAATAAAGGCACTCAAAATTGACAACGAAGAAGTAAAACTATCTCTACTTGCAGATGATATAATCTAACACATCAAATGTCCCAAAGACTCATTTATACATATGTGTATATACATATTTTCAGTAATCAGAAGATTCAGCAAATATCAACATATCCAAAATCAGTTGGATTCTCCTATATTAACAAAGACAACGCTGAAAAGGAATTCAGGAAAATATTATTTACAATACCCACACAAAACCTGAAATGTGGGGCTGAGCCCCAGTGGCGTAAGTAGTTGAGTGTGGGACTGCGGCCCGCGGGCTTGGTGGTTCAAATCCAGTGGCGGCTCTCAGGAGCAGCGCTGGGTAGCTCCCACGACCACCAGAGGGCAGTGATGCCCCCCCCCCCAAAAAAAAACATGAAATGTGGAGGAATAAATATAACCAGAGAAGCAAAAGACCTCTGCAAAAGAAAACTACACATTTTTTTGCTACAAGAAACCAAAAAAGACCTATTTAAATGGTAGATTATATCATGCTCATGGAATGGGAAGATTTGACTGTGAAAATGTCAATGCTGCACAAAGTGATCTACAGATAGAATGTAATCCTGATTTAGATTTCAATGTTATTCTTTAAAGATATGGAAAAGCTAATCACCAACTAAACCGATAGGGACAGGTAGGAGGTCTTGGATTGGCACAATCCAAACCAGACCAAAGTCACTGTCATTGCGTCTTTGCCAACTCGCAGTGACCCTATTGGACAGGGTAGAACTGCCTCCTGTGAGTTTCTGAGTCTGTAACCACTGACGGAAGTGAAAGTCCTGGTTGGTGATTTCGAACTGCCGACTTTGTAGATTGCAGTTCCATGAGTAACCGTTACCTCACCGGGGTACCTCTTGGACAAGCAAAGCACAACTGAAAAAGAACAAAATAGAAAACCTCTCATTTCCTGATTTCAAAATCTATCGTGTAGTCACAATAGTCAAAACAGTCTGGTCCTAGAACAATGAAAGACACAAGGGCCAGTAGAAAAGACTTGAGATCCCAGGAGTAAATCCATTACCTATGGACAGCTGGTGGTTGACCAGGACCAAATCTCATTAAATGGGAAAGAGATCGTCTCTTTAACAAACTGTTCTGGCAACATTGAATATCCATTTGTAGAAAAGTGGAACAGGACGTGTATCTCACACCATTTACAAAAAGAGGCAGGATGGATCAAAGACCTAAAAGTGAGGCTAGAATGATAAAGATCACCAATGAAACAATAGGCTTATGACATAAATATTCTATCAAGCATCATTGAAAACACACGCACAGCAAAAGACAAACTAGAAGTTGGGAACTCCTAAGGAAAAGATGCTTATGCACATTGAAAAATTTCACTAAGAGAGTGGAGAGCCCACAGAGGGGGAAAAATTTGCAATGACACATCAAACAAGGGACTAATTTCTAAAATGTATAAAAACCTCCAATACCTTAACAAGAAAAAAACAATCAAATTTTAAACTGAGCAGAGGACATGAACTAAACAAGATATATGGACAACCCACAAACACGAAGACATGCTGGAGATCATTAGCCATTTGGGAAATGCAAATCAAAAGAATGATACAATATCATCTGAGCCCAGCATTAATGGAAAAGCTTGTTTGTTTTTAATCAGAAGGTAATAAGTGCTGGCAAGGGTGTGGAGAGAATGGAACCTCAGACAGGGCTGGTGGGACTGTAAGATTGTGCCAGCACTGTGGAAAGCAGTCTGATGTCCCCTTAGAAAGCTCAAAGTAGAAAAACCCTGTGATCCAGTGAACCCTCTACTTGGCATCTATCCCAGAGAAGCAGGTGCCATGACATAAATGTAGACCTGTGTCCATGCAGACTCATCTCAGCACTGTTCGGAAGAGCACAAAGAAATGACCTAAGTACCCACCATTGGAAGAACGTGGATACACAAACTCTGGTACGGACACACTGTGAAAGCCTACACAATGTTAAGAATGTTAAATGCCTAAGAATATGGATGAACCTGGAGGACATTAATTAATTCATCACAAATTAATTAATTCATCACAAAAGACCAAGTATTGTGTGCAACCACTATTGTAAAAATTCAAGTAAAGGTTTACTAGGGGTTGAAAGAGACTCAAAATTCATTGTTATGTTAGGGTTCTCTAGAGAAACAAAACCTGAATGCTAATAATTTATATATATTTATATAGATACATAACATAAGAAATAATTAATCTATAAAGCACTACAAATGGCTCAGTGCAGACGCACTCCTGTGAGGTAGCTGTGAGCCACTGGCAGTCCTTCAAGTCTTGAGGGCCACTGGGTATTCCCCTGTAGAGCAATTCAGCCTCTGTGGCAACAGGTAGCAAACAGCAAGGCAGGTCACCGACCATCAGCCAGATGACAGGGTCTGACAGTCCCCACCTCAATGCTTATTTTAGTAGCATGATGAAGCAGGTCTTGAAGGAACTGCAAACTACAGCAACACAGTCTATGGGTGAGGTGTCCCACAGATAGTGTAGCTTGCAAATGGAGGCACAGAACGAGCAAGGCAGCCAGCCATACACTGCTCTTTCTGATCACCAAAGAGAAGAAGGCAAGAAAGGTGAGACTCACTGCAAGCATTTATCTCTCTGCCCTTCCATTGAGCCCACATGTGTTTATTGGCCATGTTGGCACAATAAACATTAATTATCTCAATTGCCATCGGGTCAATTCTGACTCACAGTGACCCTACAAGACAGGATGGACAGCCCAATGTGTAAGCCACTATGCTATCGGGCCCCCTTAGAGGTATATGGAGTTGATAGGGTAAATTACTGGCTAGAGGGTAGATATAACTAATCTGGGTGAGGGGGCAGTCAATGAATGGCAAAAAATGATGAGAACGGGGAAAGAACGGGTCATTTAATATGGGCATCATGGTTTAAAGCCTTAAAGCAACACTGCCCTGCAGGAAATCAGTGGAAATGTGTCAAGATCTTTGCCTTCTCCGTATGAACTCGGTAAATATCTAGCATCTTGTCGCTGATGCACTTATTCCTTCCAATGGTTTCTATTTGGGGTGTGGCCTTTTCTTATCCCGATGGATTGGGTTGAAATAATTAGTAATTATTCATCAGTTGGTAATCAATGAAGAAATTCAGGAGACAACAGCACAGACTGCAAAGTAAGAAGAACAGACCTCAGGTTTGACTCCAACCACTTACTCATTTCCAGCAGACACTCATGTATCTTAGCTTGCTTTCTTATTTCAAGATGGAGAAGATGAGGCCCATTTCGTAGAGTTGGAAGGATCATACAGTCCTCACGGATGAGCCGTGTCAAGTGTTGGGAAGACAGTCAAGAAAAGCTGGTGAGTTCCGGCCTCTAGGTGAAAGAAGGATAGTTTATAAATGCATTCCACTTGCAGTTACAACCAAGTGTGATTGCTCAAGCGATTGGGAGAGTTGGAATATTGCTCTATGGGAACACATCATAGTGCATGACACACACAGGTGCCTGGAGAAAGATCTCCCAAAAATAAAGTTATAATTTTAACTGTAGTATGAGTTTCAATCAACTGTTCCTATAAAAGCAGGCTTTTAAAAGACAAGGCCCTGGTTAGGGAAAAGGAGATTATGGGGCATCATAAACACTCTCACATTTCACCAAGCACTATAGTTCAAAGGCCTAATTTAGGAGTGCTTCCCCCCCCCCCCACCTTTTCCTCTTATTCGCACCAAGAGAGAGAGAGAGAGAGAGAAAGAGAGAGAGAGCCCACAACAGCGGGCAGCTGTTATTATTATGTGATGTTGTCAGGTGTGCTCCAGTTGGGTTCTGACTCTTAGGGACTCAGAACAGAAAGAACCCTCACCCTATCCTCCACCATCCTCACAATGGTGCTCTCTTGGAGCTGATCCTTGAAGTCCAATGTTGAGAGATTCCCTCTTTTTCACCGACCCTCCACTTTTCTGAGCAGAATGTCCTTCTCCTGGACTCAGCTCCTGCCCATCACATGGTCAAAGTACATGAGCCTTCTGTCTGTGGGAGGGGGCTTAAAAAGTGGTGGGAAATCGGAATGAAAAGATCATGGCATCATCTCACAAGCTCTGTGAAGCCCCCTCCAACTGCTGCTTATGAAGAGGGACAAACTACTGGTAATTCATACTGCCCCCCTCCCCCTGTATTTCTCTTTGTCTGTTTCCTGCCATGAAATACTAGATGGAGGAATGAGGACTGAAATCTATTTTAAGGCTCACAACTGTTAGCCACCCAGCTAGTCACAAGTAATTTGACTGAGGACAGGTGATGTGCCTATAGGTTGCACATGACAGATACATTCCGAAGACCCAGACAGGACTGTCTCAAAGTGAAAGCCACACTTAATTCATCCCTGAGCTCATGTCCTCCCTACACCAGGCACTTGAGAGACAGAGTCCCCTGGGCTGGTCTTTTTAATTCACTACACCTCCTAAGGAACAAAAATGACAAGCAGGTAGGGAACAATCAATTTTGTTTGCTGCAGTGCAGTGGGTTCAGCCAGTGCCTCACTGAATCCAGTGGTGCGATCACCAAATGAGAACAAAGACCAGCAGCGAGGCGAAGAAAAGAAGCATGAGAACAAGAGAGGGACTGAAAGGAGAGTCACGTGTGTGTGTGTGTGTGTGTATGTGTGAAACTGGTTAAAACACTATGCTGCTAGCCCAACCATCAGCTTTGGTTTTTCGTTTTCTTCCTGATCTGCCAGAAAGAAGCCTGGACATCATGGGGGACCCTGCTGGCATTTGGCATGGTCTCTAGCTTCACAGCAACTCAAGTGCAAGCACAGGATCCCAAACTTCCAGACAAGTGGCGGAGAGGTGTGTATGTATGTGTGTGTGACCTGGCTGTGCAGTGGATAAAGCACTTGGCTCTTCCCCTGAAAGGTTCAAGTTTTGGAACCATAAGCGTCTGAAGCAGCAACTTCACAGCAATAGGTCTATAAATGTAAGTTAAAAAGCTATCGTTAGTAGGGTTTCCCCCCACCCCCGCATACTTATTCCGAATGAGCCTGCTTGAATGTGTGTCTGATCAGTGAGAGACAAGTACTTTCGGTAATTCACATGCATTTCTCGCCTTCAAAAATATATACAATCAAAGGGGTGCCTTCTACTGGGCCAGTAAAATTCAAGGCAGAGAATCCAGGTCCCAAAGTTATGACAACTGTTTTGGCCACTACAGAAGGGCCACCTTGATAGATTTTCTAGGAGTACACACAATGCTTAGTATGAAGCAAGCAGACAATGATGTTGGTTAGGTAAAGGTTCAGAAAGTTGTATGGAGAATTTTTCACCTGCTCCTTCATTGAGGGCAACATGGACGGTCCCATGAAAATGCAATTGGAAAATGCATGCCACCCATGCTCTATCCCTGATATTTCTGTGTTCCCCTTTTAAGTACCTTTAAAAGGAAGATTTGGTGGATGCCCAGACTCCCATGATGCACAGAACTCTTTGGGAAAGGTCTAAAAAGATGGGAACACTGGCATTAGAAGTGTATAGACCTAGATGGAGGATGTGTCAAGAAGGAATAACTCTCCACTTTGGTATTCTTATTTAAAATCCATTTCTATGGAATATATATATATATATATGTATATTTTACCTTGGAAGATTGTTGCCTTTGAGATAGGTTGTAGATGAAGATAACGAGGTCCCATAAGGCTTCATAATAGCTGAGACCACACAGCTCGGAGACGCGTCACATTGGGATTATGTCTCAATTCGGTCGACTCTCGAGTCCATCTGACTTCTAAACTTCACACAAAGATGGAGGCCATGGGGGGGCGGGATCTAATAAAAGGTTCTTCAATCAGTTCTTATTCTTAGACAAGACATATTTTTGGCCAACTGATTTTCCTTTCTGGAACTAGCTCAACCATAAAGAGTGATTTTTGGTGAGCTACTTTAATCTTTCTTGGAAAGTGGTGCTATTCTTTTGCAACGTTAAAAAAATATATATTTTTTAAAACAAGGTAACAAAGAACCCTTCCTGCTAGCTGGATCTGGGTTATGCAAAGGCTCTTCTAGGCTAATCCATTCTAATCCCAACGTCACCTTGGGGCGTATTCATTGGGAAACCTCACCAAATTTCAAAAGATCAAACTTAAGTGTGTAGAGTAGATGCTTTAGAAGGATTTTCCCAAGGAGTGGTCCTTTCTCATTCTAAGTGGGGATTTGTAGGGTTTACTGGTATAATTAACCATAATGAGTACGAATCACCCTGAACGCTAATCTTTTTTCCGGTTTTTAAAAGTATTCTCTAAAGTGCACAGCCCACTGACAACTCTGGCCTGTTGAGAAGGGGCCGAGTGTGGGGTTAACAGTACCTCATCACAGGCTGGATGTGGACTGGAGGGGATTCTAGTCTTGTGTAAGGTTAAAAATGACCCCCACCCCACTCCTCAATGGGCTCTCCCCTCTCTGTGGGGTCCTGTTGAACCGTCTTGTAAGCTCTTGGGTGTAACTAAGATGACTAAGCAGCTACTGGCATATTTGTATGGCTAAGCCATCCAAGTTTTCAAGATGAAAGACGGCTCTTCAAATCAAGGGCTTAATGATTTCTTGGATTCAAAAACTAACAGGCAGTGGTTGAAGAAGACATAGAACACAGGGCCTCTTTTATTCTGTGTGTGTGTGTGTGTGTGTGTGTGTGTTCTGTATTCTAAACTCATTGTGAGCCCCTTGTGGTCCAAAATGGATTTTTTTCCCCAATGCTTTCCCATCCTCTACGCCCTAGGGTAGCAGGCTTACTCAGTGAATGTGCTCTGAGAAAGCTTGTTCTCTGAGGTACCAGGTGCCACTGTCATGGAAATACTCTACGTAGGTGGCTTTACCCCACCAAAATGTATTCACTGACAGTCTGTGGTTGTTGGGAGGAGCCATCAAGTTGGTTGCGGCTTATAGTGGTCCTGTGGACCTCAGAGGAAACACTGCCTGGCCCTGAGCCATCCTCACAACTGCAGTGAGGGTTGAACCCAGGGGCGTAGCCACTGGGTGGATCCATCTTTTCAAGGGTCTTTGTAAGTTTTCTCCAGTGGGTCAGGCCTTGGTCCTTGGCTTTACACGATGAAAGAATTGACGCTGAGCCCATTTTGTAATCCAAGTGGGGTTATATGGTGGCCAGGGCCAACTCTAGGTTTTACAGGCTCAAAAAGGTTCACAATGGGGCACGACTCACCTCATAGAAAAGAACGCCAGTGTGTGCAGAACTGGGTGGGTGGATGGGGGAATCCCAGGGACGGAGGGCGTGGAGGCCAGAGAGTGAGGGTACCAGCATGTGGAGACAAGAACCCTGGGGCAAGAGGAGCTATCTGCCCAGAGTAGGTCTGGAGTGGTGTATGTGGGCCCAAGCAGGCCCTCAGGGGGCACACCCAAGGAGCATGTGTGCGCCCCCACTCTCCAACCTGTCTCTGACCAGGAGCCGGGTGAAAGGAAGCGGTCTTCCCACAGCCAGGATATTTCAAGCCTCTGGCGGGGAAAGGCTCGGTTGATGCTATTAGTTGACCCCATTGGCTGGGTTGAGCCCACCTGGGTAGTGTCATGAGCCTGGGCCTCTTTTGACCACCCAGGTATACCTTCTACCTGTCTCAGGGGGTTGAGTGTGAGCACATTCAGTTTGGGGTCTTCCTAGAACTCTAATAGTCACCTGGTTTCCTTCCGACCTCCTTTATAGGGGCCTTTGTGGACATGGGAGGGACAACCCTCTCTGCCCTAAGTCTAGCTTCCTAACTTCTTGTTCACTGCTCATCTACTTTACCAAGCATGCTGTCTTTCTCCAGCTGGTTCCAATGCACAGTGACCCCATAGGGCAGGACAGAGCTTCCCCTGTGGGTTTCTGTGACTGGAACTGTCTATGGAAGCCATTCTTGCTCTCAGAGCAGCTGGTGGTTTTGAACGACAGATCTTTGGGATTACAGCCCAACACACCACCAAGGTTCCTCCCTGGGGGAAGGAAGGCTTTCACTCTTCCCCAGCTCCAGGGAAAGGCCCTGGTTCCCTTTCAGAGTCTGTGGACTCAGTATTCTTGGAAGATGGTATCTTGATGTTGGCATCAATCATTTCCCATAACTAGGAGTTTCGCAGTGTAGGGTGCTCAGGTCTAAAGGATACATTCGGCTCTCTGCTCTTCTTTCTTGATGGTAGCAGGTCCGATCCACAACCCCCACCCCACCCCACCACCTGCCACCCAATTGCGCTTACTGCTTTGTCTTTATATCACTTATAAAATGAAAGGGGTTGTGGGCCACGACCATGGGCCATTCCCCTTTCCTGAAATCTGAGCTGGGAAAGGGTTAAGGGTGTCACATCCCACCCTTAATCCTTTTATTTGAGTCATCATATCATGGGGTGGGGGGTCATTACAGAACTGTCCACTATATTATGACATAGTTGCCAAGTCACTAAGCTCAGTGAGGCCCAGCTAAATGGGGTGAATGTAATTCAATCCATGACAGTGACCTTGAAAAGATCTTTGTGGTGATTTCTTTTTACAATTTAAAACATATATATGTATACACTATATATGTGTATGTGTATGTATGTATGTGTGTGTATATATGTATGTGTGTGTGTGTGTGTGTGTATATATATATATATATATATATATATATATATAATGAGAAATATGAGACTTGATTCCCACAGATTTACCAGACCCGGTGTGGGTCCTCAGCAGGCAAAGCTAGACTTGGGTACAGGAGAAGCGATTAGGAAATGAAGACACTTTGTATCTCTCTGAATTAAGGTTTATTGTGAAGAACAACAACATTTCTGCCTGCAGCCCTGTGGCAGACAAGGAGCAGGAGCCAGGAGCACGGAGGCTCCCACGTCTGTTTTCATTTGTTGAGTTTTGTCTCTCAGCTGCGAAGATGGGCATCTTTCTAACAAGAATTCCTGGCAGCAAGACAGCCACTTTCTAAAGTGAAAATATTTTTACTTAAGAGCTAAGAAGAAGAAAGAAACAAAAAGCAAGCCAATGAAGGCAGTGGGTCTAGGCATTGGAGCGAGAGCCCGCCTGGACTGCTGGCAACTACTAAGCGTGGGACCTGTTTTTAAATAGACCTTCTAGCTACTCACTGAAACGTATTTCTGCGGCGGCGGCAGAATGGCCTGCTGGGTGCAGTCTCTCACATCACTAAGCACTTCATCCCAAAAGGCAGGAACTGTTGAGTTAAAATGAAATTAGACTTGGACTTCAGGCAGAGCTCCAAGGAAACAAAACCAGACAGTTTCCGGGATTGCCAGAGTTACCCACAGGTTATTAGCAGTACTTTTCTGACAAAAGGCCAAGCCTGAACTAAACTCACTGCCCTTGAGTCAAATCTGAGTCACAGTGATCCTACAGGACAGGGAAGAATGTTTCCAGTGGGCTTTCTGAGTCTGGAAATCTTTGGGGAAATAGAAAGCCTCGTCTTGCTTCTGTGGAGCCACCGGTGGGTTTGAACCGCTGACCTTGCTGTCAGTGGCCCAACTCCTAACCCGCCATACTGCGCAGGCTACTTTAGAGGCAGGAAAGCCCTGCTCTTCTGTACAACACATCCATTCTCCATGAATTGAATGGACTCAGCAGCAACTGCCACCACCAATTTTGAGCTGTGCTGAGGCACAGAGGCGGAGGCGTGGGGACAGAGAGGGGTTACACCTTGCAGGACTCACCAAGAGGTCGGCAGTTTGAAGTTACCAGCTGTTCTGCTGAAGAAAAGATAAGACTTTCTGCTTCTGTCAATATTTACAGTTGGGCTGAGCCCTGGGGACGTAGTGGTTGTGTGTGGGACTGCAGCCCACTGGGCTGGCGGTTCAAATCCAGCAGCAGTTCTCCAGGAGCAAGGCTGGGCCACCTACTCCCACCAGAGGGCAGTGACACACACAAAAAATATTTACAGTCTTAGAAATCCACAGGGGCAGTTCTACTCTGTCCTATAGGATGTTGGTGAGTTGGAAGTGACCCAATGGCAGTAAGTTTAGGTTTTTCTCTCTCCCCACCCCCAATGCCCAGAAGGGCCCTGTGGTAATGCAGTGTAGTAGATTGATGAACAGCCTTCAACAGAAGATGCTTATTGACCTGCATCCATCGTCTGACATGTTTGCATCTTCTGGACAAGTTGCATAGTTCATCACCTTCCTTCAAGAACTCTTCAGCAAGCACAATCTTTTGTGACTCGAGGAGGAGGTACTATTTAGCAATGATTGAGAAGATGGATTTGTGTTGCTTCGGCGACCTTCCAGCACTTATAAACCAAAACCATACTCGCTGGCATCCAACCAATGCTAGCTCATAGTGACCTTATGTGACAGGGAAGAACTGCCCCTATGAGATTCCAAGACTGTAATTCTATGCACTCAGAGATAGCCTCAGCTTTCTCCCATAAAGTCTTGGGTGGTTATGAACCGCTGGTTTTGTGATTAGTAGCCCAGTGGTAAGCTATCCCACCAGGCTTCTCCACTCCAAAAATGATCGCTTCGCATAATTTAGCTGGCGGGGGGGTGGGGGGGGTGGGGGAGCTGTGTCTGCAAGTTTTTTCCCACCTGGGACATAAACCACATCTCCCTGCTTGTACAACCAGCCTAACGACCATAGCAGCGAACTCCAGGGAGTGCTGCGATGGACATTATCATGGTAGGAAGAAGAGATTTACCTCAGTTCTTAAAAGCTGTGAAGTCCTAGCAACTGGTGCTGGAAATATTGTGGTTAACTCAATTGTGTCACTGCCAACACCCCCCCCCCCAAAAAAAAAAAAAGATGTGTTGAAGTTCTAATGTCTGTAGCTGTGCATTTGACCCTTTGGGGGACTAAAGGTTTCTTTCTGTTAAGTTGAGGAGTCCTGGGGATGTCGTGGCTATGCATTGGGCTACTAACTTCTAGGTCAGTAGTTCAAAGGCACCAAGGATTCCACAGGAGAAAGACGGGCTTTCTACTTCTGTAAAAAGTTAAAGTTTTGGAAACTCACAGGGGGCAGTGCTAGTCTGTCCTGTAGCATTGGTCTGAATCAGCATTGACTCAATGACAGTGAGGTCTTCCCCACCCACCCCATTATGTTAATGAGTTTATACCAGAATAGAATGGGTTCTAAACCTAATCATTCCTGAATAATCTCTTATAAAAAGAGAAGAAAAACACAGAGGGGCACTTCCCAGGTGAAGATGCCTTTACAAGTCACCAAGGAACACGGAGAAATGCCCAGGCCTAGAGACAAGGAAGGATCTTTCCCTCCAGTCAGTGTCTTGAGTTAGACTTCTAGTCTCCACAAGGATGAGACAAGAAATTCTTTTCTTTTCTTTTGTATTTATTTTTATTTTTATTATTTTTTTTGGGGGGGGCATCACTGCTCTCCGGTGGTGGGAGTAGGAGGCCCAGCTCCACTGCTGGAACTGAACCTCCATCCCAGTGGGCCGCAGTCCCGTGCACAACCACTACGCCACTGGGGCTCAGCCCGAAATTCTTTTCTTTTAAAGCTACACTGGAGGGACTACACGGAAGCATAACAGGACCAACAAACAAACATCATGGCAAATGGAGAAAAAAAATATTCAAGTTGAATATTTAGAATTCAAGTTGAATACATAGAAAAGTAGTCAAGAAATCAAACAGCATATTGCATTATACACATGTACTGCAAAAGATCTCTTTAAAATGTTAAAAATGGTGGATATCATTTTGAGGACTAAAACATACCCAACACAGGCCCTGGTATGCTCAATCATATCATATGCATGTGTGTTAGACTAGAGGAACAAATTTCATAGACACGCATATAGCTATAAGGAAAAGGTTTATATACAAAAGGAACAGGACATTCACCCCAGTCCAGTTCAACATCATAAGTCCGATATTAACCGATATGCCCGAAATCAGTCTATAAAGTCTCCTTCTGACTCATGAAGTCACAGGTCAGTGGGTGCAGAGTCCCGGCACTGGCAGGGGTCTCCACATGACTCCTCGCTTCCAGGGTTCAGGGTCCATCAACAGCAGAAACAACTCGTCATTGGCAGAGGTCTCTATGTGGCTGTCCCAGCTTCAGAGGTCTGGCTCCATCAGGGCAAAGCCATGTGGTCTCTCAGCCGGCTCCTCCAGCTTCTCGGACGCTGCCATCTTGTCTTGTCCATGATTCATCGTCTCTGAGACTAACTCCCAACAACTGGGGAAGATAGTTTCTCATCTTCACTAGGGAAATATTGCGAGATTTCCCAGAAGTCTCAGGAGGAAGCCATGCCCACATAGAGACCTCATTGGCTACTCAATGACTATCTTCAGATTAACAGACTAGACTCCACCCCTACATTTCAATCATAAAATTAACATAAGCATGACTGTCATAGCATGCAAAAGCTAGATAGTGAAAAATGAAGTCCAAAGAATGGATGCATTTGAATTATGGTGCAGGTGAAGAACATGGAAAGTACTACAAAGGACCAAAAGAATGGACAGATCTGTCTTGGAAGAAGTACAGCCAGAACGCTCCTTAGAATCAAGGCGAGGGGCTGAGCCCCGGTGGCATAGTGGTTGTGCATGGGACTGCAGCCCACTGGGATGGAGGTTCAGTTCCAGCAGTGGGGCTAGTCCTCCTACTCCCACCACCGGAGAGCAGTGATGCCCCTAAAAAAAACCAAAAAAAAAAAAAAAAAACCCAGAATCAAGGCGAGGAGACGTCATCTCATGCATTTTGCTTCTGTCATCAGGATCGTCTTTGGAAAAGGCTCACATGCTTGGTAAAGGGAGGGACAGTGACAAAGAGGAAGCCCTTCAATAAACTATATTGACATGATGGCTGTAACCATGGGCTCCAACAGAGGAAAGATTGTGAGGCTGGCAGAGGAATGGGCAGCAGATGATGCAGAATTTGCTCAGTGACACCCAACAACTACAAGACTCCGAAACCACCCACTTGCATGATATGTTCTGGCAGCATTAGAAACCTAAGGCAAAGAGAGTTAAAGAACAAAAGACCTAGAACTCTGGGATCAGTGGGGGAAAAATGAGCCTGGACAAAACATTCCTTGTACCATTTCTCCAGGGTCTCCTGCTGCCTGTTTTTTCCATTTTTAGCTGTAAGAGTAGCTTAGGGGGATGTGTGTGTGTGTGTGTGTGCGTGTGCATACACACACCAGTCTGCACAGATTTGCCATAGATTATCTACACCTATGATAATATATAGTCAGGAGAGCAATCAGATATAATTATTTTGTTAACAGAATTATACATGCGGGTGAACTTCAACCGGTGACCTGGTTAGTCGGTTGTGTTGATGCAGCTGCAGAGTATTTGTTTTCTCTTCAGCCTCATGAAAAAGTGGTCTAAATCCTGAGATCAAGTAAAACATTAATTTCTCAAATTAGATCATTAAGCTATTTCTTAAACACACAGAGAGACCCCAAAGCAAAACAGATGCCATCATTTCTAAGTCTTCCAGAAGCTGAATCCTATTTCCCTGGGAGCCAACATTTGTCATTCTTCAGGAATATGACTCTTTCTATCAGATTTCTGAAGAAGAGACTCGTATGCCCGGGAGAAACGTCCCTCTAAGATCTTCACCTTATTCTTGGCACATGGAGTTTCTGCGAATGCATCATTGGTTGGACATTCAGCAAAGCCTTCGGGTATTTTTTTTTTCATTTATTCTTCACAATCATTAGAGGGGTTATGTTAGGGTCTGTGATTTCTCAGCAAGGAACAAATGTATCCAGGGGTCTCTCAGGTTGGAGCTAGAATTTTGATCCCGATTAAAATCTAGAACTCACGTTCTTAACCGTGCTGTTAAGCTGCCTTGCCTGATGGCCTCCATCTTGGCCAGTGATTTCCTAACTTTTCTTAATGGAAGAAGACTTCTTTATCCAAGGGGATACCTGTTCAAAGCAATGAAAAAGAAATTGCCCAAGTAGAAAAGGTGACCTGATTGACGTCAAAGGGTTGGAAGTCAAAGGGTAGAATCGGGAAGCTTGACTCTTCTCCCTCCACTCTTCACCTCTCTTGTACCTGGGATGTCAGGGGAGATTGAGAAACAATTGCTTTTGTGAATGGACCTCTTTGACATAAATTTCTCTTTTCTCTACACATAAGCCACTGTGCCATGAGTGCTCCTTAGCTCTCTGAAATCATCAGGGCAGAATGCTCTTATTATTAATTGCTCTGACTCATGGTGGCTGCACATACAATAGAACAAAGCACTTCCCAGTCCTGTGCCGTATTCATGATCATTGGGACACTTAAAAGTTCACTCTGGTAGCTAGTGTGTAGTTCTTTTCAAGCTGGGGGTCTCAACTTCCAGCAGTACATCAGCTCATATTCTGGTGTGACCCAGAGATTTTCATCAGCTCATTTTCAGATCACAAGACCTTCTTGGTCCATCTCAATCTGTAAGTTCTGCCAAGGCTTGTCTGCCATGGATGGCCCTGTTGGTGTTGGCAATTCTGGTGGCATGGCTTCCAGCAACACAGCAACATGCAGATCACCCTAGCTATCATTTATCCAGAGCTCTTAGTGAGCCAATTGATGCACTTGTGTTTTCATGATATTAGTCTCAGTTCTCAAAAAAATTAGTCTCTTTAACTACTGCTCTCCACTATTTATAGAGAGTAACACGGAGGCTTTATTAATTTGCCAGGATAGCATATGGTTCTACTGCTCTATTTCTAGCTTGCCGTCTTCTTGTATTTTGCAAGTGGATCATGTGTTGGTGTCTTATACGGTTCAGCCACACCCATCCCCCGAAGTTACCCAGGTCCTTCTACATTATAATGAGCATAGTGGCCCTCCACATCTTCTCTCCAGCCCATAGACAAAGTCCTGCCTGAACAAAGGGTCACCTCTCCTTTAAAAAAGGGGAAAATTTTGTAACGAGATAACCAGGCGTTTGCATCACACTCTCATACTCTGCCTCTCCTAAATCCATCTTGCTTTCTGCAAGCACTGGAGTGAGAATTTTTGTTGTTGTTGTTGTTGTTGTTAACAATTTTATAAGTGTGTTTTTCAAAATCCTCTCTCTCATGCCCACACAGTGTTATCTTAATATTCTTTATTTCTGGAATCGAATAGCCAATACAATCACTACACAGAGATCCCACATGACTAAAGGGTTTGTTAAGGAAGTCTGCAAATTTTAATGCTAGGGAGAAATGTGCAAGGCAGAGTTGTTTATCAGGACGTGCCTCAAAATTATTTCAGTTTTGCAAATAAATGCCCAGAGGGCCATCACTCTGCTGTAAGCCTCAACCCTAAAGAATTCAGTTCAACCATGATGGCTTAGCAAGCCCAGCTCCCTGAACTAAGTTCCCAGAAGCACCTGGCTCCACAAGGCAGTTTCCTGCACAAAAGCAGGCAACTTAACTTGCTCCAGGGGTTGGGAAGTCTACCAGTCTGCTTCAGGTCCAGCTGCAGCTCCTCGGATGACACAGGTATCTTCTGCATCCAGGAGGCTCACTGTGTAGAGATCTCGGATCCTGATTGTTCACTGCATTCCTGGCTCTTACTGGTAATGAGCTCCTCCTTCCTGCTTCTTAGAGGGCTCACTTTACACACAGCAAGATGCCACTCCAGCAAACGCTGTTCACAGTTCCTCACGAGTGAATCCTATCAGTATCTCCCACCAACTTCTTACCAGACCTTCCTGATCTGATCGCCAAAGACAAACAAGTACGCAAGCAAATGTGGCAAAGAAAGCCGATGGTGCCCAGCCACCAAAAGATACAGCATCTGGAGTCACAAAGGCATGAAGAGAAACAAGCAGTCACCCAACCCAGAAGCAACAAAGCCCACATGGAAGAAGTACACTAGCCTGTGCGACCATGAGGTGCTGAGGGGGTCCCCTTTTTGCCTTTGAGTTTTACCGGCTCAGCAGATTCCACCTAGCCACAGTTTTGATTAGAACTTTGTTTTAAAAACACCCTGACTCGAGCTGAGCCCCGGTGGCGTAGTGGTTGTGCACGGGACTGCGACCCACTGGGACGGAGGTTCAATTCCAGCAGTGGGGCTGGGCCTCCTACTCCCACCACTGGAGAGCAGTGATGCTCCCCCCCCAAAAAAAAATAAATAAAAAAACACCCTGACTCAGGGTGTGGCGAGGTAGAAAAGAAGTAGATCGTTATAGTCCAGGAGGCAAATTCAGTTCCAGTTGTCTGAGAAGAAGACAATCTCCCTGATAAGCTGGAGTTCCCCTCTGGGGATCAGTGAGACAATCAAGGCACCTCATAAGTCCAATATAAAAAGATAAAATATATTTTCTGGGTAAAAACAGCAAATCCCAGACTCATTGATCACCTCCAAGAAAGCACACAGATGGAGTCTCCTAAGATCTCGGAGTGAGAATTTACAGTTAAAGTTAGAATGTCTCCTAGTGGGAGAAACAGAAAAGGAAAAAGGAAAAAAAAAAGGAGGACCTTTTTGTAGGATAGAAAATGAGACAAACATGGCTGTAGAGGAAGAAGAGGAAGGTGACAAAAATGGGAAGGAGGAAAAGAATGATCAACTTGGCTGTCAGGAGGGAAAGAAAAAGTAATGGATCAAAACTCAGAGGAGCAGTTCTTTCTCAAGTGAACTCGTCACTGATGTTTGTGTAGTTCTCTACAACTTAAAGTCATATTTGAGAGGTGAAAAACAGAGGTGCAGAGCAGAGAGAGGATTCAGCCAGGAATGTGATGTTTAGAAACACTTTATGGAAGCATGAAAAGAACTCCCAGGAAGGGAAGGGAGAGCAGGGAGAGAGACAGGAGCATCTTGAGATCCCAGGTGGGTTCCCAGACTCAGTGAGTTCGGTCTCGCCTGGCAGTGAGGCAGTGGGACATACATAGGGCTTGAGCCAAGGCTGTATAAGGGGAATGAGGCACTGTGACGCTGCAGTTGCAAGGTCTGAGTCAGGATATGGTCTGTGAGTAAGTCATCTTATCTTTCACAGACCCTCTTTCTGGAATGCGGAGGGAAGAGGCTGTACAGATCTGGCCTGGAGACATAAGCTCCTTGGAATGCTGGGGCTGGGGGCCGGGGGAAGGGGTTGCACAGTCCAGCAAGCTATCTTTTGGGAGAGCTGGGCAAAGTGGCTGCATGGTCCAGACCAGGCCCAAACATCATTTGTGTCTGTCATCTCATTAAAAAGTTTGAGGTGGAATGCACACCCCATACATTTGACCATTTTCAAGCGAGCATTAGCATTTCGGACATTCCCAGTGTTGTGCCATCATCATCTCCATCCCACCCTCAAGCATTTTTATTTCTCCCAAGTCAAACCCAGCAACTGCAGGGCCATCACATGCCACTCCCTGCCAGCCTTTGGCAAATACCACTCTGGCTTCTGCTTCTACGGCTTAGTCCAGTGGATCTCCACCTTCCTAAGGCTGTGACTCTGTACTACCATTCCTCATGCTGGGGTGACCCCTAACCATGAAACTATTTTTGTTGCTACCTCACGACTGTCATTTTGCTACTGTTATGAATCAGGTGACCCCTGTCAGAGGAGTCTCGGCCCACAGGTTGAGAACTGCTGGCTTAGCCTTTTCTGAATATTTCACATCAATGTATTCATACCGTACATAACCTTTCGTGTGGGTTTCTTTTACCTAACATATTGATCTCCAGGTTCATCTGGGCTACAACTTTTTTAAGGAGTTCATTCCTGTAATCCTGAAGGATCTCGAGTTGCTTATGGCCACCACTGGAAGCAGGTTGGAAGCATTCCGCCCCCCCCCCGCCCCCGTCCCCCTATTTCACGAATGAGAAAATGAAGGCTGGGGAAGCTCTAGTGACTTGCTCAAAGTTACCCAAAACACCAATTCTATTGCCAGCGAGTCACTTCTGACTTATGGAAACTCTAAATCAGACTTTTGTGGCTCTAAAGCATAGAATAAATCCCAAATTTATTTGAGCTACTGCCTTCTTTTCTGAAAAAATTGATCAGTGAAAGCGTTTGTACTATAGTTCATAATCCAGGATAAAGTATAGGTATTTGCTGTCATAGGTCTCCAGATCCTTCCAGCATTCCCCCCCCGCCTTCCCCACAGGGGATGGTATGTCTACTTTGGGAAACATAGCTATAAATCTTCAGTAGATGAGTCATCTTTTTCCACTGGAGCAGCTGAAAGATTTGAACCACTGACCTTTCAGTTAGCAAGCCAACACTTAGCAGACAAGCCCCACTAGGACCCCTTTTACTCAAGATTATGGGGTTCTAAAGCCTTGTGCTGAGAAATCAATTGGAGAATCCGGATTATATGAAGAAGAGTGTGGCATCAGGATTGGAAGAAGATTGAAAGTGAGGAAGAATTGAAGGCTTTGCTGATGAAGATCAAGGATTGCAGCTTTCACTCAATGAAAATACCCAAAGCCCCACGACCGGATCAAGAGTTAACATCGTGATAAATAGAGAAATGTTGGACGCTGTCTAGGATTTTGTCTTGCTTGTATCCATAATCAATGTCCATGGCAGAAGCAGTCAGGAGCTCAAAAGACGCCTTGCATTGGGTCACTTTGCTGCACAAGACCTCTTTAAAGTGTTGGAAAGCAAAAATGTTACTTTGAGGACTGACCCAAAGGTGCACCGAACCCAAGGCGTGGTATTTTCAATCGCCTCTTATACCTGTGAGGTTGGGTATTGAATGAGGTTGGCGAAGAAGAATCGATCTGTGTGAATTGTGGTGCTGGTGAAGAATATCGAAAGCACCATGGACTGTGCAAAGGACAAACGAGTCTGTCTTGTCTGAGAAACAAGTCAGAATACTGCGTAGAGGTAAGGATGGGGAGACTTTCTCTCATGTACGTTGTATGTGTTCTCAGGAGAGCCCAGGCTCTGGAGAACAATAGCCTGCTTGGGAGAATGGAAGTGAAACAGAAGAGAGGAGTGCCTCCAGCAAGATGGAATGACACAGGGGCTACAACAATGGATTGAAGCATAAGGACAGTTATGAGGATTGCACAGGACCGGGCAGTGTTTCATTCCTTTGTCCCTAGAATGACCATGAGTGGAAACTGGATGGCACCTAAGGACAGAAGAGCCCTGGTGGCATAGTGAGTTACATGCTGGGCTGCCCATCTCAAGGTCGCCAGTTTGAAACCACCAGCCATTCCATCAGAGAAAGACGAGGTTCTCTGCTCCCAGAAAACATGACAGTCTTGGGAATCTCCAAAGGGCAGTCTACTCACAGGGTTGCAATGGATCAGAATGGACTTGATGGTAATGAATTTGATTCAGAATTTACTCGCCATTTGGAATCAGTGCTTTTCATCACCCAGCGAAATGTAATCATTGCTTTCCTGATATTTTAAAATTTAAGCCAGTATCACTAATAGCTTCTTAGGAAACAAAGATACTTTTCATTCTTTCACACTTGAGCCATATAACCTAACTGTCTAAAATATTTTTTTTACTTAAGTTCCATTTTGCTACATTCATTTCTCTTGTTAAAGCATTGGACTAAGATATAGCAAAACTACTGTTCCTTTCAAGGGGGTCAAAATGTTTTTCACAGATGGGACCGTGGCACGTGAGTACAGATGAAAGTGGCTTTGTTGTACTCCTCTTCTGGGAATCTTTCTAGGGATATTACTAAAGTCAAGAATAGGTCAAAAATGAAGAAAAGATTGGAATAGAAAGAATAGCTTTAATGGAAAATTGAAATCATTCCTTTTCAAGTTCACAATTTTCCTCCTGATGACAGATCTCCTGCCTTGCAGGACGGAGTCTTCCCCGACACAAAGGTGACAGCCTCGGTAGGATTTTGATGCAGGTGTGATTGATGTCAGCAGGTCTGTGCCATGTGGATATTTTACTACAAACTTAAAGGACATTTATTAAGCAGATTCAATGGGAGCCATCCTGGGCTAGAAGGGGCAGAGGGACACAAAAGGAAGAGGTGTTCTCTGAAGGTTTTCCAGGCCAGTCAGGGAGTGAAATGTCTCTGATGGGAGGTATTGCAGGCCCCTCTGTGCCAGGTGCTGCCAATCCTTGAGTTCAGGGAGCCTCACCCAAATCCTGAGCCAAGTGGCATGATCTCCCCTTTGTAAGAGGAGGGTATGTGGACAGACTGAATTTGGAGTGACTAACCCAGCTTAGGTCTGTCCCCTTCAGGGGGAGCGCTGTGTCCGCTGATCCTCCCAGCGAACAACTTGAAAATAACGGTGATGTCATCTCAGAGTGGAACAGGAGTCCACTCTTAGCAGCAGACGGATGCTGCGTCCACGTTAAAAGAGTCAGGGTCAGGGCATTATAATCACGATGAGGCATTCGAGGATTTGGTTAGCACATGAAGAGGGCTGTGGTAATCTTTTCAAGAGTAAAACACCCATTATCAAAAGTTTCTGTAAAAGACAGAAAACAATGTTTTCCTCTTGTACAATTCATTGGAACCCGTCGTATCAACCATCCCGTGGGCAAATGTCACCATTATCCACGGCCAGACCCTCCACCGTCTCACACAGACACCGAGTGCTCCTTCTGCCGTAACTCCCCTTCCTCCCCCTCCTCCTGTCACTAATCACTGTTCACATCCCATTTATAGACATCTGTCGTGTTGAGGCTCTTCGAGATCATATAGTACAGCGGTCCTCAATCTTACGAATGCTGCCACCCTTTCATACAATTCCTCATGTGGTGGTGACCCCAACCATAAAATTATTTTCATTGCTACTTCACAACTGTAATCTTGCTACTGTTAGGAATTGTCCTGTGCTGGGCAGGATGCATTTTCATGGCTACTCATTGAACATAAAGCATTATGATGAATCACAGCAAGCAATATGGAATTATATATTGTGAGATACTTATTTTTAATGACAAATATATGAAACTTTGTCTTGAAGCATGATATAGCATGGGGAACAGTCTTTACCTCGGGTACTTATAGGTGGGTTTCTCAGTCCCTAAGACCATCACAAAGATGTGTCTTCTGATGATCCTAAGCGACCCCTGTGAAAGGGGTTGTGACCCACAGATTAAGAACCGCTGACATAATACTTGTCCATTTGGGAGTGACCTCCATTCAGCATTCTATTTTCCAGGAGGGCACACTCTTTTCACTGAGAAGTTGAAGCTGGTGAAGCGAAGTTTTCTTCCCTGAGTTAAAAGCAGGCACTTCTATTTTATCCTGAAACGTCTGATTCTCCTGGTGGAGGCATCTGAGCAATGCCACAGGCTTGGAATACCCCTTGGGAGTAAGAATAGCCGACAGGGAGACATGACTCCTGCCGCCGTCTTCTGGTACAGGCAGTTGTCAGGAATGCACTGCCTCAGAGGCAAACAGCTCTGGACTTTCTGGATTTGAAGACACTAAAAACTGGCCACTTCCTCCTGTGCTCAACCCTTCCGCTTCATATCTCCAAGCCTCGCAGTTACGCCTTTTTGTAGCCAAAAGAGATTGATTCCTGCACATTGTGGGAAGCACAGCGTATCCAGAAGCCTGGAGTTGGTGACAGTCTCAAAGCATGGAACGTTTGGACCTGTTGGGCTTTCTAATCATCACGTTAAATTACAATGTGACCATTGTGGGTGAGTCTTGGGGAAAAAAACAACTAACCCTTCAACCATCTTATTCTTTTGCTTTCTTCTGTGCCTTTCTGGAATTGCGTTCTTCTTAAAAGATTGAGCTAGTCCTTAATTTCACTTCAGCTGGCCGATTCTAGAGAAAGACGGGTCTGTGGCTGGAGTCAAAGGAGCATGTCTATATTCTTCCTCATCGATGAGAAGACTTGAGAGAAATTGTGGTATATTATTTCTCTCACCTAATCTTTTTTCCCTGGCATCTGTTGGCCATGTCAGAAGGCTGGAGCAGATGGGGGAAGCGTTTTTTGTACAACTGTTCTCTGGTTCACAATACCAGGAAAAGGAACAGGACAGTAAAAGTTCATGTAAAAGGAATGTAAAGATTATGCTTTTTTACTGGTTCATCTTTTAGGATTTCATTTTTACAGTTTAATTAAATAATGAGCCACTAATACTACTTAAGCAGACTTGTATTTTCTCCAGTGTAAAGGAATCCAAATCTGTCAGTTTAGATTTTTTTTGAACAACAGCAACAACAACAACAACAAAAGTACTAAAGATGCTGTCATTTGTTTCAGATAACTTCAGGTTCAGCTGTCACAGGAAAAAAAACAAAAGAATTTGGAAACACTTTAAGATAGCCTGAAACATGGTGGGCTGATTACTTTCTCATAGCTGTAGAAAGTTTAAACAAATGAACTAATACTTAAAAGTTTGATTCAAGGGTTATATCACGGAATGATATATTCTGACAGTTTAGGTGACTTCTTGTTTTCAGATATTAGTACTGTAATATTTACAAATTCTTTAGCATTTCCCTGACAGTTCCCTGACAGTTGGCCCATGGCATGAAAATAGAGCTTTGAAATAACTTTGGTTTTCTAGGCTGGTCTCGTTTATTCATGTTGAATTGAAGAATTCATATTAATTGGAAAAGAGAAAACGTCTGCATTATTGAAACCTCTGAAAACTGTCATGTAGCAAATGAAATTCAATTTCAAGGACGACAGAGTAACATTTAGCACAAACCCTGTAATTAAACAGAGATCGGTGGAGTATGATGAGAGATAGACGGCTTCCTGAAATGAATTCTGTGTATTTGCTAGACTTTTATAGTTATAGGACTATAACTGACCTCCCTTAAAAATGTATTCCCCTACGAAGAGGAAGATCTGGTTTATAAGTATCCTTTCCAGGTTGTCTAGTGCTAGGGATATTACCGAAAAGCGGAGTTAGCAGATTGAGGTGAGACTATTTCTTAGTGCGGAACGCCTGTTTTAATTTGCTAACCATAACATTTTACAAACAGGACTGACACCTTTTGGGGGCTCCATAGGTCTTTGCCAGATGCTTATTGGTGCTTATTGATCGCTTTGTACTCGGCCCCAGTCAATCCTTCCCAGCCGCCCGGGGGATGACATACATGCGGAGGGGCAGGGACCCTGTGGCTCATTCCTGCTTCCTCTTCCCTAGGGAAGCTCTGGCTTGTCATCATGATCCTGCTGAGGATGCTGGTGGTCATTGCGGCGGGATACCCCATCTACCAAGACGAGCAGGAAAAGTTTGTCTGCAATACTCTGCAGCTGGGGTGCTCGAACGTCTGCTACGACCACTTCTCCCCCTTGTCGCACTTCCGGTTCTGGCTGATACAGAGCGTGTCCGTCCTCCTGCCTTACTCGCTCTTCAGCGTCTACGTGCTCCACCGAGGAGCCATGCACGCCGCCCGGGGAACGAGCCGCGCAGGCATCCCAGACTTCTCCTGCGGCTACATCGCCCACCTCCTGCTCCGCATCGTGATCGAGGCGGCCTTTGGGGCCCTGCACTATACCCTCTTTGGGTTCGTGGTTCCAGAGAAATTCTCGTGCTCCGTCTCGCCTTGCACCAGCCCGGTGGACTGTTACATCTCCCGGCCCACGGAGAAGTCCATCATGATGCTGTTCACCTGGGGCGTCTGCGCTCTCTCCTTCCTGCTCAGCTTCGTGGACCTGCTGGGCAGCGTGCGGAGGATGGGGCGCAGGAGGAAGCGCCTGGCTCACATCAGAGAGGCTGCTGGGTGGGAGGAGGAGGAGGAGGAGGAGGAGGAGGGAGAGAAGGGGGCGGAGGTGGAGGTGCCCACGTGCCCAGCCTTGTGGGCCCTGGAGGAGGGCACCAGGCCCCACCTCCACAGCCCCATCGAGAAGTTGGGCGCATCTGGGAGGAAGGAACTTCCAGACGGGGAGAAGAGGGAAGTGGTGTCCTTGGTCAGTGAAGAGCTGGCCAGGGCCCATCAAAGGTTCCGGGGCAGAGGCCACAGAGGGGCCACCCAGGATCCAGGGATGGAAGGTCCCTCTAAATGTGGAGGGCCCCCCTCGACTCCCCGGAGCTGCCTGTCGGGGCAGGATGTGTCCACAGAGTTCCAGCCTCACGACCAGTTGTCCCGCTCCTCCAGTGCAGGCCACCCGGGAGGCAAGAGGTCTGAATGGGTGTGAAGAGGGAAGGCCCGGTCCTCTCCCAACAGAAGCACTGCGGCCACACTGGAGGAATCCAATCGCTTAATTAATTCCCCGAGCTTGACAAGCAGAAAGACAAGCTGCCTTAGAGACAAGGGGAGTGGCGGTGGAGGGGGGTGGGGACACCAATACAGCCTCAATAACAGCTTTAATTTGGAGAATACTTTCTGTCGAATAAATTTTGACTTCCAAATGCTGACCAGAAAGAAGCTAGCATGACTACTGGAGGGCATCGGGTGAGGGATTACCTAGAAACACTCACCCAGTGGATGCCAACTCACAGGGACCTACCTTTCAGGACTTAGTAGTGTGCCCTTAGGGAAGGAGAAAGCCTGGCCTTTCTCCTGTGGGGTGGCTGGTGGTTTTGATCTGCTGACCTTTCAGTTCACAGCCCAACATGTAACCTTTATGCCACCTGGGCTTCCTGCTGATGGCACTGAGGCCGTTATAAATGGAATGCTTAGGTTGATCCTATTACCTCTCTTACCACAGAGTGTGCTTAATGTGCAGTCTCTTCTCTTGAATTAGTGGGCCTCAATAATTTTGTAATGCTTTCCGGTGAATTGTGCTGCAGATTTCTGCTTAGGCATGTGTTTGCTCCTTGGAGGAAAGATGCATGGGGCACGCCTGGGTGTCGTCGATAGAGAGACATCAATGTCCCCACCCCGCTTAATTAATAAAAATGCATGAATTCTAATAGCCATCTTCCTCCTTCATCGTGTTTTAGGAGAAGTGGGGCTGAAACGAGCAAAAGCCACCAATTCGATTGGAGTGCTATGTTCCCTAGGACGACCATCACCAAATCCAGTCAAAGGGCAAAGACAGAAATGATCCCCGAGAGAAAACGCAAACTTTGTCCTCTGCAATGAGGGAAAGAAAGGTTGCAGGACCACACCCTGTCCCAGGCAGAGAACTTGTGAGACCTGGAAAAGGAGGCAGGCCTGTGAAGTTCTGGCTCTTGCCGGTCTCGCTGGATCAATAAGCTGGGTGACTTACAAGAAAGAAATTTAGTGTTCAGTTTTGGAGACCAGAAGTTCAATTTCCCCACCCCCTTACCCCCGTCCCGAAGGCTCTGGGGAAAGATACCTTCTTGTCCCTCTGGTGCTCCTTGGCATGATGCTTTAGCTTAATTCCCATCATCCCTCTGGGTCTAGGCCTCTTCTCATTTCTAGAACACCACCCAGATAGGATTAGGAGCACACCCCACTCAGGTCTGACCTCCAGTTAAGTTACCTTCAGTGATAACATCTTCAAGGATCATATTTCCAAAACCAGGTCATGTTCATAGGTACCTGGGAAGATAGCTTCAATATAATTTGTGGGAGATAAGGTTCAGTTCACCACCGGGGGCATTCCATCTTGTTATAAACAGCATGTGAATGTGATAGGAATCTATGATTTGCTTAGTTGCTACTTGATATATGAGAGGGTACCCCCCAAAAAACCCAGAACTTTTTTCAAAGCTGTGTATTTACAAAATTTATTTCCTTTTTTTTTTTTTTAACAAAACAACCTTATCACCTTCAGAGCACTCTCCATTACAGTGAATACATTTGTCAAATCTGTGATTCCAGTCTTTGAAACATTTTTCAGGCTCATGTGTTTGGGTGGCTGATAGCACCTCCCTCATTCTTTTTCTTCGCCTCTTCTATGCTGTCAAATCGCTGTCCTTTCATGTCCCTTTTCATTGGAGGAAACAAAAAGTGGTCACATGGACCCAGGGCGGGTGTGTGGGGCAAGAGAGGCATGCTGTTCTTTGCCCCAAACTGGCACACTGAGATGGTTGTGGGAGTAGGTGCATTGGTGTGGTGGCAAAACTTTTTTTTGTCACCACCATACAATCTTTAAAGAGTCTCTACATAGAAACTTTGATTAACAGACTGATTAATAGAACAAACTCCAAATGCACTATCCCCTTTTCATGGAAACAAGAACAACAACAAATATGCATTGGTTTGGCGGGGGGTACCCCCTGGTACGTCGATTGAGTCACTGTCTTTACTTTTGCGATTGATGTGTGGGAGTAGTTATGTCACAGGTCTCCAAGCTTGGGATTTCCCTGCGTCCCTTGCAGAGTTTAGTTGCACTGACCTGAGAGAAACACCATGAATATCGTGGCATGCCTGCTGTGTGTCCAGGCTTTTATGTTTACTTGATCGATAGACAGTTGTGCCAGGACGTGGAGTGGGCCTGGTGTCAAAGTCACTCTGTCTCCGTATCCTTCTGGTTTTAGTATCGTTGCTGGCACTGAGTTGACTCCTGGGCTGGCCATCCCTGGGCGTAGACCTTTCTTCCCTAGGGTTTTTAGTAGCTGATATTTGAGAAGTAGATTATTGGGACTTCCTTTTGAGGCATCGCTGGATGGATGGATTCAAATCATGAACCCTTTGGTTGGTGGCCTAGCATTTGACCACTAGCCCCACCCCAGCCATGGCAAAATTAAACGCATGACCTCTGTTAGATACAAACCCCCCAAACTCTGTTGCAGTTGAAAACCCATGGCAAACCAAGCAAACCCCACTGTGTTGGAGTCCATTCTGACTCCTAATGACCTTACATAGGTTTCTGGGGCTATAAATCTTTAAGGGAGCAGAGAGACTCATCTTTCTTCTGCAGAGTGACCAGTGGGTTTGAATTGCTAACTTTGTGGATAGGAGTCAATACCTAACCCACAGAACCATCAAGGTTCCCTATTTCTGCCTTAAACTCCCAGACATAGCAGATGGGAGGACCCAGTAAGACAAAAAGGCCTACCATGGGACAGGATGAATTAGCTAGCATCTTTCTTCTTTGGAAGAGAAGAAAGAGTCTTCTGTGTTTAGGTTTGCCATCGATGACTTTCTTCTGGCCCCTGAACTTTAAGGGACTCAGAGAGAGGAACACCCTTTCACTCCAGTTAATAATAGAAAAGGTGAACCCTAGATTGCCTCTTACTGCACTCAAGAACCCAACAAACCTTTTATTTATTTTTTATTTTTTTGGGGGGGGGCACTACTGCCCTCAGGTGGTGGGAGTAGGCGGACCGGCCTTTACTCCGTGGAGCTGGAATCGAACATCCATCCCAGTGGGCCACAGTCTCGTGCACAACCACTACGCCACCGGGGCTCAGCCCACAACAGACCTTTTATAATTGCTCTGAAAACCCTTTGACTCTGAAATATCTGTCCGCAGAGAACGTAACTGTCTACTCGATGCATATATGGAAATAATTCCAAATAGAATGACAATTGGGAGGGTAGTGCAGAACCAGGCAGGGTTGTCTTGTACACAGAGTTGCTGTCAGAATCCACTCAATGGACATCACAATAAGAGCAACAAAGGGATTCTCTAGAAACCAAAAAGTGCATACTTGGCTTTGGTGTAAAGTTATTGGAATGAATGTTCACACACCCCTTTGAAAAACTTGCAGAGCAGGAAAAGGACAAACTTCTGTTTGTCTAGGTGCCTGTTTGTCTTGTGTCTAGGTGATGCTCCTGACCGGCAAGGGGAGCCAAGTGTGGGACAGCCAGCTCCATCGGGCAGCAACACGTGAGACTTTGCGACGACAGGGTCTATCTTGTGTTGGGTTAGCAGGTGCTGGGTGCAGTTTTGAGGGAGATGCAATCAGGCAGACCCCAAGATGGTTAAGCATCCGCTTTGGTGGGCTATTGTGAAAGCAACCCGACGGGCGAAAGTTTGAGTTCAGTACTGGTGGACTTTGGGGCAAATAGAGCTCAGATTGCTGTGAAGAAACAAACAACCCCAAGAACAACGCTCAGGCAATCTTGGCTTTAATTATATAACTCATGCACCACTGCAGTTACATGGGCCTCATTTCCCTCCTGTGAGCAACAAAACCATTGAACTGGATGCTTCCTTCTTGTTCTAAAGATTGGGGATCAGCTCATGTCGTGCGGGAGGGGGGGGTCACTTAAACATCATTTGGTGCTGGCTTGTTGGTGGTAATTCCAGACTTGTGGTGTGTCCACACACCACATAACCAAGTCTGGCTAGCACCATATTACTGTGATCCATCTAGTTTCCACTGGCTGGTTTATAGCAATAACCATTGGTTGTCAGGTCTTTCTTTCTCTGTCTTCTTGGTCTGGACACTCTGCCGAAAGATGCTCAGCATAACAGCATGCAGGTCTCTACTGACAGAGGTTAGTGTCTATGCATGAGGTGCCTTGTCTGAAATGGAGCGCACGGCTCCACAGAAAGCAAACACTCTCCTCCTGGACCCCCAGTCTCCTTCGACTTGAGCATCCTTATGCGTCGTTGGATGCTACCTGCTGCTCGACCTTTCTGGAGGCTCCATTCAGGGGTCTCTTCTCAGGCTGGTGTCCAGGGGGATTCTGAGGAGGCCCAGTGGGGACACATTTCCTGGTGCAATATGAACTCTGAATTGACAAGGACAGCTCGCTGCCTGCTGAGGCATAAAAGAAAAGAAAGGAAGGAAAGAAAGAAAGGAAGGAAGGAAGAAAGTTAGTTCCTTAAGGAGTAAAGTACAGCAATTGAATATCACCATTTAGAAGTCTTGGTAGCAATTTGAGATGACCATGACATTCGAGTGATTATTTTCTTCATAATTCCTTTGATTACATTTCACAAAATTATTGTTCCACGATTGACTAGAAATAAAATAATAAATAGTTGGTAAAAAAAGCCATAAACATAAGAAAGAAAGATTAGGTGGATTAATGAGAGAGATTAAAGAAAGAGAGAGTAGGTGGATTAATGAGATTATGCTTATAAAGATATTTATGAAGCCAAAAAGTGGTCTTTATGAAACCAATACAGTTTTACCCTCTCTTTTTTTTTTTTAAAGTAAGATGTTGCAATCCAGTGTGAGAACCGATTTCCAAGTTTCTGAGTTTGAATTTGGTTTCAGGCAAGGAATGAGGAGGAGAGTGGTGCTTACCAGACGAGGAGAGGGGGTATTTGAGCATGACAGGCACAGGCTTGCTGAAGAGCTCACTGCCTGAAACGCCTCCTACCTAGTACTTAGCCATTATTCCCGTTCCAGGGCCTGGGTTAGCAGCAGAGCCTGGTGAAGTCCAGCCCGTTGTATTCTGGTTGTGCTACAACATCAATGTTTCCTAGAAACGCAACAAATGTTAGTCTTCACTCCCCTCTTTGAAATAGATGCACCATTCCTTTCCCTCCCTCCTGTCAATCACAGGACAAATCTCTCCCTCGGGAATGTTCCAGTGAGCACTCTCTCAGAACCATACCCTGAGAGAAGATATTTAGAAGGCCGGCAATAGGGCTGAAATGAGTGAACAGCTTTTCTTACCCATAGAACCAAGATAAGATTAATTGTATCAAGAACTCAGGAAATTAAAAGTTAAATGTTCAGATTAAAGTTTTAGCGCAGAATCTCCTCCCTCCTCAGACAGGGGGAACAGAGTGAGACATGGCATACTTAAAATACTGACCGAGTGTAAAGAGTGTATATGCCCGGCCATGAAATTGATGAACTATTTCCTTGGCTATCTTAGGATTGAAAGGTTCCACGACTGCCTTGGGCTGGCTTCTCTAGACAAACAAAGCTAGTGAACCTAATGCATACATCTATAAATATATATTTATATTTCATACATTCATAGGCATGAATATAAAAATCATTTCAAGAAAATAACACATCATTTCAAATGTGAGAAGACTCCAAATTTGTGATTCAAATGTTAGGCTAGAGATTTCTCCTGACTTTCATAGCTGCAAGGTGGGGAGGGGCACATCAATTCAAGATGATCGGAAGACAACAGTCTGGTGGCCTCAGAGGCACATCCATTCAAGGTCCACAGACCAGATGGCAGGTTATTGTTGACTCAAAGAATCAGCAGGTGCTACGCCTGATTTTTGGGTCAATGAGTCAGATGCAGAATGCAGGACAAGCAAACACGTTTTCTCACAGCACCTACTTTTATTGGAAGCAGGCCTACGCCCCAAGAGACTTCCTTTCAATAAATGGTAGTGGGGCAAGGACCTGAGCAAGGGCATTCACACCATATGAGTCTTCTTTCAACGTATGCCTGCTGAGAGCAGATCTCATATGGGTGCAGTAATATTGTGCTCAATCACATCGTGAGCAATTGATGTTCCTGTTGTTAGGTGCCAATAAGTGTGTACCGACCCACAGTGACCCTAGGCTCCACAGAACGAACCATTCATTGCCTGTTCCTGGTCCATCCTCACAGCTGGTCCTGTGCTTGAACCCATTGTTGCAGGCCCTGTGTCATTCCATCTTCTTGAGGATCTTTCTCTTTTTCTCTGCCCCGAACAACCAGGCTGTTCTTCTCTAGAGACTGGTTTCTCCTGACAACACGTCCAAAGTATGTCCGATGGCCTTACCTTAAAGGAGCCCTCTGGTCATACTTCTTCCAAGACACATCCATTTGTCCTTTTAGTAGTTCTTGGTACTTTCAATATTCTTCTCCAGCATGATAATTCAAATGTATCAGTTCTCTGATCTCCCTTATTCAGTGTCCAATTTTCGCCTGCATACTCATAGGAAGCATTCAAAATACCCTGGCTTGGGTCAGATGCACTTCAGTCCTCACAGTAACATCGTTGCTTTTCAACACTGTACCAAGGCCCGGTGCAGCAGATTTACCTAATGCCACCCCGACTTTTGATCTCCTGACTGCTTGCTTCCATGAACTTTGATTGTGGATCCAATTAAGACACAATCCTTGACAGCCTTAACAGGGAGGATTTTGGTCTTCACTTTAAGTGGTCATCCATACTCAAGACGGCAGTCATGGATCTTCACCTCGATGGGGTTCAAGGCCTCCGCACTTTCACCAAGTAAGTTTGTGTGATCTGCAAGTCGAAAGGTGTTGATAATCCTTTATCCGATTCCGATGCTGCCTTCCGTGTATAATCCAATTTCTCTCTTTGCATGACATGCAGATTGAATAGTTATGGCAAGAGAATACAATGTGGACACACACACACACATCTTTACTGCTTTTCAACCATGAATCTTCCCGTGTTCTCTTTGCACAACTGCCTCTTGATCCATGGACAAGTTCTGCATAAGCACAACCAAGTGTCTTGGAATTCTCATTCCTCTCTATAGTTTGTTATGATCCATAAAGTTGAATGTCTGGTGTACTCAGTAAACACAGTCATCACAAGTTGAAACTGGCTCAGTGATAACTAATCACGAGGGCTTATTGTGTATACATGGTCTCTGATGTGTCTGAAAATTAAACTGTATGTGCTACCTTGATAAACTGTATTGATTGAACACAGTCGAGTCCCTTAAGGCACATGGCTGCTGACTAAACAGGTGGGGGTTGGAGCCCATCTACAGGTGACTTGAAAGAAAGGCTTGCAAATCTCCCTGAGAAAAATTGACCCTTGAGAACCCTGTGGGAGCAACAGTTTGCAGCAACATACCTGGGACCACCATGCACCAGAGTCTACTTGACAGGAGCTGGTGATTCATTTCGTGTATGTACTGGCAAATTCAAATGAGAAAATGAATTGAGAGTCCCTGCCTCCCCTCCCCCCGCCGAGAGTAATGCCAGTACAATATGTTTGCTGGACAGAGAAAACACCAACACCTGACAGATCAACATGAACTGGTTTCTCTAGGAAATGGTGACAACACAATTTTTTTCCTGAGAAGCAAGATGTACTCACACGTAGACATGCTCCTGCCCTTCTTCTCTCTTCATCCTGGGAGAAGCCTATCTTGGGTCTCATTGAGCACACACTATTTATGAGCGCCTGCATCAAATGCTGACTTACTCCCAGGACAACCTGCAGGCCAGGATCCAGGGATATACCCCTTCCCCCCAAATTTACACCCCATTTTTCTGAAGAAGAGTTTGAGAAGGCAGCAGCTGATCTGGGCATTCTATTAGCTGACTCAGGGTTAAAGAGGTGAGAGTCCAGAGGACAGTGGAGTAGTTCTGAGCAATATGGCTCCATGGGAAGGAGCTAATTTCACAAAAACAGTGATGCATTCTCTTAGGGTGCATGCAGCTTCTTATTTTTTATTTCCTTTCTTTTTATCTCTAGCTGGTGAGTTGCTCCTGTCTTTGATTTTTCATTGGATCAAACTGCAAACTTCAAAAGGTGACTTGAGAGGAGACCCCTTCCTCAAGGATGTGGAATTGGGTCGAGACAGCCAACTGTCACTGCAAGTGAGGGCGTTACGGGGCATCTGAGCTATCTGGTGTTGTTCTGGTAGCAGTACCACAGTGGGCAACTTTATTGAACCGAAGTTCGCTTTCTCACAGTTTTGGAGGCTGAAAGTCTGGGTTTAGGATGCTGACTCAAGGTGCACGCTGTCTCTCTCGGATGTCTCTGGAGGAAACTTGTTTCATCACTTTTGAGCTGCTGCTTGAGTACTCTTCGTCTGACTTGACACGGATTTTCCTCCATCTCTGCTTCTCTTCTTGCGTGTGTCATCTGCCTCTCAAAAGATTTAAGGCACACTGTATGCTAACCCCATCTTATTAACATAACCATGACAGCTCTTTCCCCAATCAGTAGGATTTATGACAATTCAATCTACAGCAGTGGTACGATCCTCACCATTGATGCAAGAGGCCTGGGTTCAATTCCTGGTCAAGGCACGTCACGTGCAACTGTTCCTGAAGACTCTGTGTGTTGCTATGAAGCAGAATAGGCTCCAGCAGAGCGTCCAGATTGAGGTAGATCAGGGCGACAGAATGGGTGATCTGCTTTCTAAAACCAGTTGGTAAAAACTTCACGGGACAAAGCCCTCAGATCCGCAGCAGTCATGGTGAGGGTCCATGGCCAGGCAGGGTTTTATTTAGTTTTGTTTTGCATGGGGTTGTGATGAGAAACACTGACAGCAATCAACAACAACACCTTGTAATGCCTTTGGAATCTGCCTAGTGGATGTGCTAACAGAATACAAATATTCCTTGTTCCTTCATTTGAAATTCCACCTTCCAGCTGTTTATGAAACAGATACCAAAATCCCCTCATGGCTGTAACTTGTCAAAGAAGGTATCTGCTAAGGTGTGTCAGACTTTCCCTCTTGGTTTATGAATGAGGTGTGATTTTACATTTTTTTTAAGAAAAATTTTCTTCTGTTTTAGAAAGTGAAAGTGCTTTTGATCTCAGTGATGTTATTTGAAAAGCAATTAAATGTGTCTAGATTGGTCTTGCTCACCTGGGATATTTGATCTGACAAAAAGCCTCAGGCATTTTCAAAGCTGGCATCAAGTATACCTCATACCATTTCTTTCAGAAATGAAAATTCAGGGATTTCAGGGAGGTGGCTTATGGGGCTAGCCATTAGAAGAAAAATGTGAGCGTCTTGCTAAAGCAAGTTCATCGACTTTGCTCTGTGCCTAACCTCGTTCTTCAGAGAGAAGTTAGAGAAATGGTTAAGATGTAGGCTCAACCCCATCCCAGAAAAGATGTAACTACTGACACAACATATGTATGTATGTATGTATGTATACAATATGATGAGTCCCCAATAAAATGAATTTAAAAAAAAAAATAAATAAATACAAATAAACTGTCATCTTACCAAAAAAAAAAAAAAAAATTAAAAAAAAAAAAAAAAAAAAAAAGATGTAGGCTCAAGAAAGGCTCTCCAATCTGCATTAGCAAATGGCACTGTCTCTCTCTCTAAGGTGTCATCCTTAAATCTAGATATATGACAAGATGTTTACTGTCAGAATGTGAATCAAGGGTAGGGTTGTGCCACTTGCGGCCACCACCTGTTGGTTGTATGCTTGTCATCCTGTTTAGCTTGACACTGACTATTTTGCCACTAGTATTTCGTATCTGAGCAGGATCGTCAGTGGTGGCCAGGTTTCAGACAGTGCCGAAGATCACACAGACTAAGATCACAGAGGGCTGATCATCTATCTTCAAAATGCAGTCACTGCAAGCTCAGATTACATCAAAGATTGCAGTGGGCAGTGCTGGAAGATGAGCCCTCTGGGTGGGTGGGCAGTCCACACACCATGGCACAGTGGTAGATCTCTGCATACCAGTGGTTGGGAAGAAGGCACAGGATAGGGAAATGTTTTGTTCTGTTACACCTGGAATGCTGTGAGTCAGAGATGACTTTTTGACAGCTAACAATGGCAAGCACAACAATTGCTCTGTCAGGAGTAAGATAAAAGTAAATAAACATAACTCATGAGGTTTGTGAACTTACTGAGTAGGCTCTAATATGTCTAGTGTCTATGAAAAGCAGGAGACCAGTGACAAGGGAGCTGTAAGGCAAGACCACCCTTGCATTTGAGGATTCTGTTCTAATAAGACAATTAGTGGGGAAAGATGGGTATAGGACACAATAAAAAAATTACACCTTGCAGTTCAGACTTAAACATGTTGCCATAAAACTTCCGTTGCCTGAAAGTATACCACCATGATGACAAACCCCCAAAGGTATGTGCATAAAATAAAGAAGTTGGGCCAATTCCACTACTGACGTGGGGGAAAGGAGAAGGCTAAAATGTTGGGTGGGTTCCCTACTTCACTTTCCTCTGACCCTCAGCACTGTTTGGACTCTGGCTTTCCCAGGCACCTGCCCCCTTAACTGCCCTCAGCTATATAACTTCGGTCCCTAACCCAGCCCAGAAGGAATCCTCAAGTACTTCACTCGAGATCAACACTCGGCAGTGTCAACTCTTAGTTTTCTCCAAGAACCCTAGTGACTAGTCAAGGGACCCTGGTGGCATACTGGTTACACATTGGGCTGCTAGCAATAAGGTCAGCACTTAGAAACCTTCAGGTGCCCTGATGGAGAAAGGTGGGCTTCCCATTCCCATAAAGGTCTCAGGGCCTCAATTGTGGGCTGTTCTATAGGTTCCATTGATGTGAAATGGACTTGATGGCAGTGAGTCTTGTTTTGTTTTGGTTAGTGGCTCACCAGCTCACTTGATACACAAAGACATGGAGGTGACAGAAGGTGGTGTGATGTGCATAAAATAATTTTGTCCAAACTTTCTCAATCCCAGCTTATTTTGGCTCCAGATACTACTGTGCAAGGAGTTGGGAAGAAGGGTGAATTGTATTCTTGTCCCCAGGGAGGGACTTTTCTTGGGCCATTAGCAAGTTAGTTGTGTTCAGGATCCTAAAAGAGTGACTCAGATTTTCAATAACAGGAGAGGCTTGTGACGGGAAACTAGATGGGGATTTGAATTGCAAATTACAAATGAATTCAGAAACATTTCATGAAATTAAAAAATAATATGATAGAAATACAAAAGCCCAAGAGCTCTGAAATGGTGCCCTAACCCTCCTTCTATTACTTCGTAGAGCATAATCTATATTCTTTTTAAAAATAATTTTACTGGGTCTCTTACAGCTCTTATCACAATCCATACATCCATACATTGTGTCGAGCAGTTTTGTACATATGGTTTCACCATCATTTTCAAATTATTTTCTTTCTCTTCAGCCCTTGGTCTCAACCTCTCATTGCTTTCCCTCCTTCCCTCCCTCCCTCTCTGTCTCTGTCCCTCATTCCTAAGCCTTTGATAAATTACTATTATTTTCATATCTTACTTAGTCTGCTGTCTCCTTTCACCCACTTTTCTGTTGTTTGTACCCCTGTGGGGTGTATATGTCCATCACTGTGATCAGATTCCCCTTTCTTCCCCTACCTTTCCCTTCTCCCCCTGCTCCACCACTCTCATTACTAGTCCTGAGGGGTTTGTCTCTCTTGGATTCCCTGTGTTTCCAGCTCTTATCTGGAAACCATGTACATGCTCTGGTCTAGCTGGGTTTGTAAGGTAGAAATGATAGTGGGGGCGGAGGAAGCACTAAAGAATTAGAGGAAAGTTGATTGTTTTTTCAGTGGTATATTGCACCCTGATTGGTTCATCTCTTCCTTGTGATGTCCACTTGTCTAAAGATGGGCTTTGGGTATCAGCTCTCCACCCTCCCCCTCATTAAGCTTCATATGATATTTTGTTCTGGGTCTTTGATACCTGATACCCGATCCACTGATGTCTCATGATCACATAGGCTGGTGTGCTTCTTCCAGGTGGGCTTAGTCGTTTCTCAGCTAGATGACTGGTTTATCTTCAAGCCTCTAAGACCCCCAGATGATACATCTTTTGATAGCCATGCACCATCAGCTATTTTTATAATCATTTAATTATTTTTTTTAGAAATCATTTTATTGGGGGCTCATACAACTCCCATCATGATCAATACATATGTCGATTGTATGCATACCACATTTGCACACCTGTTGCCATCATCACCCCCGAAACATCCTCCCTTCACTTAGGTCCCCAGTACCAGTTCCCCGCGTTTCTCTTCTCTCCCTACTCCCTTCCCCTATAAACCCTTAATAATTTACATATTGTCATTATTTTTTCATTTCATACTTTGTCCGATGTGTCCCTTCACCCACTTCCCCGCTGTCCTTACTCCAGAGAGGTCATATGTAGATCCCTGCCATTGGTTTCCCCCTTCCACTTTATCCTCCTTCTACCCTCCAGGTATCATTACACCCACCACCATCAGCTTTCTTTATCATATTTATGTGTGTACCCATTTTGTCTTCAGCAATGGTATTGGGAAGGTGAGCATCAAAGAATGCTGCATTATTAGAACAAAGTGTTCTTGACTTGAGGAAGCTCTTGAGTAGAAATCTGATGGCCACCTGCTACTTTAATGCCTAACATATAAGTATGTGCACATGGATTCATTTCCTTACTGTTATATCTAAGTATATTGACATGTGTACATGCTTATATTTAAACCTTTATGAATGTTCTTTGCCTCCGAGTTCCTTCCTCTATTTCCTTTTACTTCCTTCTTGTCCCACTATCATGTTCAGCCTTCAGCCGCATTGCCCATGATCAACCTCCACCAGCCAGCTTATGCCCTTCTCCCCATAGATTTTGGATCACTCGTTTTTTTCCCTTGTCCCAGGGACATTCCCCTTGTTGACATTCCCCTCTCTTTCCCCCGCCTTCCCCTCTCCTGTACCCACCCTCCTCTGACACTGTTGATCCTGTTGTTATCTCCTCCAGATTGATTATTCTACCTATCTTATCTAGATAGAGGGGCAGAGAGAGTAATAAGCACAAAAACAAGACAAAACAAAGCAGAACAATAAAAGAAAACAAAAAACCAGAACAACAGCATCAACAACAACAAAAGAAAAGCCTATCCATATATCCAGGTCTGCTCATTGATATTTGGAGTGTTTTCCAGCAGATTGGTGGGGTTCCACACTCTGGCCCCAACGTCTGTTTTCACCAGGGACTTCATTGCTTTGTTCCCCTGCTGCTGTGTGGGACACATTTAGTGTTTCACCCTGGTGTGGTGCAGTCAGATCTGCATAATCCCCCACTGTGTCTCCAATGTTGTCCTGTGTAGTGCTATGAGTCAGTGAGGAATGTCATGTCTCGTGGCAGAACCAGCCTTATAGTGACTCTGCACTGACTGCTCTGAGCAGAATATTGCCCTCAGGGTTTAATGGGACAGCATGTGTTCCATTCTCTCTCCTCTCTGTTTGCTTCCAGGTACTTCATAAGCTATATTCTTAGCCTTTTTAAAGAAACTCTCGAAAGAAGCCTACTCTCTTTGAGTTGATTTTGTTTCATAGGCACTGTCTAGGACAGCGTAGCCCTTTCCCTCTGGGTGGAAACAGACCACCACATCTGTCTCCTGCAGAACTACTGGAGGGTCCAAACCCACAGTCTGTTGGCTAGCAGTGGAGGGCTTTTTCAAGGCTCCTTTGAGAAAGGAGCCTCAAGGCTCCTTTGTCAATACTTGAATATTAAGAAATGTATACTCATCCTATCTGCATTGCTTATAGGCTATACTTTTTATTACTTGCTAATAAATCATAGGCATTTCCCCCAATTCTCTGATCTTTACCATTTCCAATGGGCATGACTGTAAAATACTTCATCAAATGATACACTTCTGCTTTCCTCAGACTCCCCTGTGGCTGCCCCTTCATTTTTCTTATTGAACCATAACACAGCCTGAATGTAGGTACCTTTTCTCATATATTTTTTTTGGGGGGGAGGCATCACTGCCCTCTGGTGGTGGGAGTAGGAGGCCCAGCCTTGCTGCTGGATTTGAACCTCCAACCCAGTGGGCCGCAGTCCCGCGCACAACCACTATGCCACCGGGGCTCAGTCCTCCTTTTCTCATATTTTTGATGATTCCCTTAGGAGGCAAACCAGCTGTATCAGTCCAGGTTGACTAGAGAAACAAATTTATAGACACTCATATATGTATAACAAATAGTTTTAGATAAAGAGTAATTGTTTAAAATAACATCCCAGCCTGGTCTAGACCAAGTCCATAAGTCCAATATTAGCCCATATGTTCTATACCAGTCTATAAAGTTCTCTTCAGACTCACGCAACACATGCAATGATGTTGAATGCAGGAAGATCACAGGCCAGTGGATAGAAAATCTTGTGTATTCAGTGGTGGTGGAAGCATCTCAGTGCTGGCATGGGTCTCCCTGTGGCTCCTCCAGCTCTAGTGCTCTCAGGGTCACTCCATGTGGCTTGTTGACAGAAATGTCTAGCAGAGAATGTGTCTGGCTTCCAGGGAGGAAGACAGGAGATCCCAGAGGCCTCAGGAGAAAGTCATGCCTACACAGAGGCATGACCTGGTTGACAGGCTATATTCTACCCCTTTGCTCAAGTTGACAGGAGATTATGTAACCACATGCCAGCTGTGGCTGATTCTGTGGTTGACTCTGACTTACAATGCTATCCTGTGGGACAGAATTGTAAAGTATTCCAAAAGGTTTTCAGTGGTTGGTATTTTAGAAGTGGATTGCCAAGCCTTTCCTTCAGAAATGGTTCTTGGTGGACATGAACCTCCAGTCTTTCAGATGGCAGTGGAGTTTAGTTACCATTAGCAACACCCAGGACCTCCTTCCTTTAGAACAACATTTCAGAAACTTCTCCACAGATTCACACAGAGGGACTTAAAATACTATTCCATGATTTTTCATTACATTCTTCTACACATTTTTTGAAGCTCCCTCATGGACTCAACTGGAGATTAAGCTGGTTTGAACCACCGGGACATGACTGTGTGTAATGCTGCCACATGTCAGAGGCTGCATTTGGAATGTTAGTCTGAAAGAAGCTGTTTCCCTCTGGTGCTATGTCTGTTACTTGAGGGAATCTCCCTGTGGGTGGTCCAAGGAGCTGATCTCTGCACACTAAACCTGTCAGTCAAGTTCCCCAGCGTTATTCCTAACTGAGTCATCAACGAGGCATAGTTAATTATATTTTAATCACTATCTATTTATTAAAGTAAGTATCCTCACATCTTAGGAAATTCAAATAAGGTTGACAAACTGGGCCAACTTCGAAAGGAACTTGATGCACCAAGTATCTTCTTAGTCATCTTCCTTGATGTAATGATTTAAATCATTATTTTCCTCTCTTGCTTGAAGATATTGCCTCCCCAGAATAAATGTTAGCTCCGATCTAAACACAAAAACCCAATACATATTTCCTACCCCATGACTTCCAACTGTTCTGCATTTGAGAAGGTCTTGGCATATTCTTTGGGTCCCTTGGCCTAACCTCCTATTCTTCAACTTTAAAACACTTGGATCCGTCGATACCTTGTCAGTCGTGCTGCTGAGAGGAGGTGGTTAGTGAAACGTGTATTTCTAGATGAGATTCGAAGTGATGAGAGAGAGAGACAAAACACCTGACTTGGTTTTCTCCAGCATAGGAAAGCCCCAGGGAAAGAGCTGCATGTTGGTTATTTCCGGCTTAGAAGTGGTGAGCTTGAGTTACGTAGAGAATACTCTGGAGATTTTTAGTAGCTAGTTGGGCTTACTGACCCAAGAGAACTTAGAGAGAGGCTCACAGGGAGCTAGATTTGAGAGTTTCCTTGTTCTTCTGTTTAAGAAGAATACTGCTGGGTGAGCCCCGGGGGCGTAGTGGTTGTGCACGGGACTGAGGCCCACTGGGATGGAGGTTCGATTCCAGCTCCACGGAGCAAAGGCTGGGCCTCCTACTCCCACCACCTGAGGGCAGTGATGCCCAAAAAACAAACAAACAAACAAAAAGAAGAATACTGCCCTGATTGATGCCCTCACTTTTCCCATATCCCCAAGGAAGCATTACTCCTGTTACTGTTTCTCAAGGTTCATCTACCTTAACTTTCATTTACCAGTCTTAAATATACAAATGAACATAGGCAAATATAACATAATCGATGAGGTAAAACAGATAAAAACCATAATATAAGGGGAGAAAATATTAAAGAACTAGAGTGTCGTTATTGTTGCTCATCAGTGCTACACTACACCCTGGATTCTTGATCTCTTCCATGTGGACCTTCTGTGAGGGACTGTCCAATTATCGTACAGGTGGGCTTTGGGTCTCCACTACCTCCACACGCCTTCACATTGACTTGCTTTCTTCTTTTTGAACTTCTGATACCTCTTCCTGTCAACACCTCATGATCATGCAGGCCGATGTGCATGCTCCATGTGGACTTGTTGCTTCCCTGCTAGATGGCTGCTTGTTTAATCCCAAGCGTTTAAGACCCCAGATAGTATATCTTTTAATGACTGGGCACCATTAGCTTTCTTCAACACATTTGCTTATGCACCCATTTTGCCTTCAACTATTGTGTTATCAAGTTGAGTATCATACAATGCCACATTATTAAAAAGAAACCATTCTTGAATTGAGAAAAGATTTAAGTAGAGGCCCAAAGTCCATCTGTACCCAAAGACAATGCACCATTGACCCACTATTATTTTTACCCATTGCTCACATCTCAATAATTCCTCTCAAATACAATTCAATTGATGAAACTTGACCAGAAAAGCCAACCCCTTCTCACCACCATTTTACAATTCTTACTGTTCCCGTTTGTATTATTCTTGGTTCTTCACTCACTTCCCCCTCATGGACCCCAGTTGCTGTCTCCATAAGATTGCCTAGACCGCTTATCTTGTATAGATAAACACCAACATGAACTAACAAACTAAGAAGACTAACAGAGTTTCTAATACAGAGCAAATGAATATCTTTTAAACAGAGAGAAGGTCATATTATGAGGAGGTACTTCCTTCCACCCTACTAAATTGAATTACAGTACACATTTTTTTCCTCCTGCTAGGCTAGCATCAAGCAACTCACTCTGAGTTAGTGCACCCAGTGGTGTAGTCTGGGAAGGTTCTCTCTGGTCACAGTGAATTTTTTTCATAAAAGAAACTTGACTTGAATCTCGTATTTTGTGGTGACACATATAAGAGAACAGTATGCAGTTGAGAAATTTTGTTTCCTACTTGGGACAACTGCCACAGAAACTGTTATGATGTTGAACACAGCTTACAAGGACAGTGCTGTGGGGAAAACTCAAGTGTACAAGTAGTTTTCTCATTGCAAAAAGGGTGAAATATTGATGGATGACAAACCTCATTCTGGATGTCCATCAACTTCCCTCGAACATACAAAAATGCCCACTTGTAGTGGATTTGAATTTCATTCCACCAGGTTGGAGTGTTACTCAAGCTTTCTATTTAGAGATTTTGAAAAGATTGTGTAAGAGGATGCCACAAAAAAGGCCTGAACTGTGGCAGATGGGAGACTGTTTTTGCCACCGTTACAATGCACCTGTTCCTCCAATCATCACAGTGTGCCATTTTTTTTTTTTTTGGCAAAAACCAGCATGCCTCTCTTGAACCATGCACCTGACTTACCTGGCCTTGCTCCATGCGACTTCTTTTTGTTTCCTCAAATGAAGAGGGACATGAAAGGGCAGTGATTCGATGACTTAGAAGAGGTGAAGAAAAAAAAAAAACAAGGAAGGTACAGTCAGTCATCCCAACAGATGAGTTTGAAGAATGTTTCCAAGAGTAGAATCACAGATTTGACAAATGTATCAAGCATAATGGAGAGTACATTGAGTTGTAAGGTTGGTTTTGTAAGAAAAAAAAATGTAAATACATAGGCTTGAAAAAAATCCTGTGTTTCTTGGGAGCTATAAACCAACAATCCAGTCCATCTTTCTTCAAGAACTGCATATCCCAGTTCCCACTTACCTAACAACTCAAAGACCCCTTTTAGCCTTCAGTGTTTGTGTCTTAGAGGCGAGCATTCCAAACATCCCATTGTTTTTCCTTCAGTCAGGGATAGAGCAGTCTAGTGCCCCCACCAGTTATACCTTTAGACATTCAGTGTGTCCTCCTGGTGAGTAATCCCCAAGCAGTACAGGTAAGGAGCCAAGTGCTGTCCCTCAAGTAAGAAGCCTCCAATTGGGATACTTTGTAGCTTTACTCCCGTCATGTTTTTTTGTGCTCTCCTCTTGATTTGTCCCCATGTATGCAGGCAAGCAGGGCCAACCTCAGCTGGAGACTTGACACCCTCTCCCTAGATGGCAGTGCTGCAGGGGACAGCCCTGAAGATACAGGTCCAGGAGAGATCTGCATTTACATCCTACAAGAAAGCGCCAAACTCTTTTCTTCTTTGGTTCCTTTTTTGACTCTGTCTGGGTTTCCATCCCAAACTTTCCAAGCGATGGATGGTTGTATTTCCCCTAGATCATATCCCAGGGCTGTTTCCTCCCCGGCCAAATAAGCTTGGTGAACACTCTCTCCTGTATTTCCATGACCCTACATAAAGGGCCTCATTGAGTGTGCTGCCCTCCCTTAGTAGACAGAGCAGAGAGTTTCTTAGATACTTAGCTGCATTTTTATAGATTTGGGTTAGGCTTAAATATGAACTATTTTTCCAAACTGCTCTTATCATGTTATTTCTATCGCTGTTAGCTTATTTTTCTTCAAATTAAAGTTCTTTTTTTCTTGAAATACTATTTAAATTCCAAATTAATGGTATATGTGTATATATATATACACACACACACACACACACACACACACAGACTTAAGTGGATACCCCCGCGACAAGGGGATCAAGGGTTAAGGGAAGATGGGACAGGAAGTAACCTACAAGGATTACTTAGCCTTGGAGTTTTTAAAAGAATCATTTTATTGGGGGCCCATACAACTCTTATTATAATCCATGCATATGTCCATTATATGTCAAGCACATCTGTGCATCTGTTGCCCTCGTCATTCTCAAAACATTTGCTTTCTTTTTAAACTCTTTGCATTGGTTCCTCATTTTTCCCCTTTCTTCCTGCTGCCCCTGAGTTTCCTGTGTTACCAGTTCCTGTCTGTACCAGTGTACCTCTTCCAGTCTAACTGGATTAATAAGGTAGAATTGGGATCATGATAGTTGGGGGGAGGTACTCTGTAAGAACTAGAGGAAAGTTGTATATTTCATTGTTACTTCACGGTACCCTGACTGGCTTGTCTCCTTCCCGTGACCCTTCCTGCAAGGGATGTCCAATTTCCCACAGAAGGGCCTTGGGTTCCCACCCTGCACTCCCCCTCATTCACAGTGATGTGGTTCTTGTTCCCGAGTGCTTGATACCTGCTCCTTTCCACTCCTCATGATCACACAGCCTGGTGTGCTTCTTCCATGTGGACCTTGCTGCTTCTGTACTACCTGGCTGCTTTTTTGCCTTCAAGCCTTTAAGACCCCAGATGCTTTATCATGTGGTAGTTAGGCATCATCAGCTTTCTCCACTACATTTGCCTCTGCACCCTTTTGTCTTCTGTGATTGTATCGAGGGTGGGAACACAATGACATGATTTTTTGTTCTTTTATGCCTGATACCTTATTCCTTCCACACCTCATTGTTGCACAAACTGGTGTGTTTCTTCAATAGTGGGCTATTTTGCTTCTGAGCTCGATGGTTGCTTATTTACTTTCAAGCCTTTAAGACCCCGGATGCTATCTTTTGATAGCTGGGCACCATAAGCTTCTTTTACCACTCTTTCTTGTGTCCCTCCATATTCTCAGTGATTGTCTTAGGAATATGAGCACACAGTGATTTTTTTTCCTGTTTGACATATATTGTTCTAATGGGGGATAGAATGCTTTCTCTATAAAACTGTTAAGTCCAATGAACTTATGCTTTTATTTAAGTTCTCAGTGTCCTTAGTGATCTTTTTACACAGATAAATTGCAAAAGTTATGTAAAACTGAGTATAAATCTTTAAAACAGACTTTATTATGTTTTATAACTCTGATAATATTCTTAGCTGATTCCAAAAATTACCCATCAAAGATATATCACTTGAAATAAGTCATCACCCTAGATCTCTCTTAAGTCCAAATGTTGTGTTGACATCCAGATGAATGGTTCTTTGTATCAGTCAATTATAATTTAGTGATAATGACAGATCAGAAAAATGATTGGTATAAGAGTAGAGGTGAGGGGGCCATGTTCTGGACATTTTAGGAGCAGAGGAGAGAAGTGGTTTGTTATTAAAGAGGCAAGAGGAATAAAGGAGTAAAGACTAGAGTCACCAATGTCAACTCTGTGTAAGAGAGAGGAGCAGGAGCAGAGAGCATAACCTCTTTGTACTTGGGGATTTCAAGGACATATTCCCAGACCAGTAAAAGAGACAGTACTCAAGCATCGTGAATTTGTAATCACAGAGACTGGGTAAGGAATACTCATTATGGGATATTATCTGGTTGTTTTGGCATTTGGGTGGTGGAAGAATGGTGGCTTACCTTTGTCTATCTATCTATCATCTATCTATCTATCTATCTATCTATCTAATCTCTTTCTATTTATTACACACATATTAGAGAGGCTTAAATGGTAACAATTAGGCAAATAGAGATGTTAGAAACTTCTAATCTCTAATGGAGACCATCAAAGAGTCAACAAAGACTTCTTGGATCAATCCAAAGCAAAGAAGTATATGTGGTTGTCCTTATAGTAAAATGGATAATATTTTGATAATTTTCTCTGTACATGTGTACTGTTCTATGACACTAATATATCTTACACCATTGTTTTCCAATTCCCACCTTCCTCCACCAGGTATCTTAAAAATGCACTATACTAATTTTTAAAAAATAACACATTTCTAACACCAACATTATTAATTTAAAAAAATTTACTAGGTGCTATTGAACTAGAAAGCATGCTTTCTATAGTGTATAGTTTATGCCTCACATAAATCCTGATATACCCTTTGTTCTGAATTACTTTCCTTGGAGTCTTGATGGATTTGACCAGCTAAGAGACTAACAAAAATTCTTTGTAAATACCAAGGTACAGGATAGGGATTAGCACTTGAGAAGAAAGTCACAAAAGACGAGGAGGAACCACAGAGAGTTGGAGAGACCCCAAAGGTATACTTCACCTTCTCTAATGAACTCCCACCCCAAACCTATCAAGGTTGGCCTATAGATTCGCATTCTGTGGTTGGTATTAGGGTTGGTTTAGGGGCAGTAGAAAGGACTGGAGAAACATGTAAAAATGTGTGATGACATCCAGGTGTTTCTGTAAAGTCTTGATTGTGGAAGGGAACTAACACTGGTGATAATCCAAATGGAATTAACACCTTTTGTTGTTAATTTGAAACTTCTCACACAAGTTAATGAATAGTTTACAGTAAAGTTCAATTAGTAACTGTAGGGCCCTGGAAAAAGAATTATTGACTTACTTCTGACTCTGCCCGGCCTCTTACTATATTGAACTTGGAAACATCTGTGTTAGTCTGGCACCAATCCTTCTTGAGTTGGCACAACGTGATTGCATTGGAAAGATCCATGGAATTCACCACATTCATACTTCAATTAGACTAAACTTGGATTTAAAAGCTTTGGTGCCATTTGGAAAAACCCCATCTTTGATCTCAGACTGCTGAATCCTTTGAGAATTTTGAAGTGCAAGTAGATGAAATCATAATACAGTTAAGGTTCTGTTCATGTGAAGAGTAGGTGAGTCATTTGAAAGCTAGAGTATTGCAGGTTTCATCATTTCCTTCATATGAAATCCAACGTTCCAGCATCAAAATTATGAAGTGTGATTTGTTTGAGAATATAGACTTCCAAGTCTAAAATATGCAAGCTGGTATGGATGAAATATTGCTAATGTGGCAGCAGCATTGGAATGGGCATAATTTTTTTCTTTCTTTGTACTGTCTGCATGCTTCTTGTCAAAAACTTTCTTCTCTAGCCTCTCTAGTCTCACTATTTAGCTTGCTTGAAGCTCATTTTCTCTATGGGCTTGTTGGTTGTATGCAATAGCTGTATGATTGTTTATTTTGCATTTTCTGATGCCTGATACCTGATCCCATCAACACCTTGTGATAACAGGCTGGTGTGCTTCTTCCATGTGAGTTTTGTTACTTCCCTGCTAGTCGACTGCTTGTTTAACTTTAAACCTTTTAGATCCCAGATACTTTATCTTCTAATACCTGGGCACCATCAGCTTTCTTCACACATTTGTTTATGCACTCATTTTGTCTTCAGTAATTATGTCAGGAAGGTGAGCCTCACAGAATGCCAGGTTATTCAAAGGAAGTGTTCTTGTGTTGAGGGAGTACTTGAGTAGAGGTCCAATGTCCACTTGTGATCTTAATACTTAATTTATAAATATATGTACATAGATCTATGTTCCTATCATTATATATAAATATATTTACATATGTACATGCCTGTATTTATATTTCTATAAATGTCTTTTGCTTCCTATTCTCTCCCCTATTTCCTTTTACTTTCCTCTGTCCCACTATCATGCTTGATCTTCATTAGGTTCTCAGCAATTCCTCTCGGCAATATTGCACTTGATCAAACCCCACCAGGCATTCTATACCTTCCTCACCATCAATAGTAGATCTCTTGTTGTTCCCATGTCCCTAGGTTTGTTCGCTCTCCCTTCCCTTTCCCCCACCTCCTCCTCTCACATGTCCTCTTTGAACTGTCAGTCTGTTGTTTACTCCTTGGGATGGTCATCAATCCTGCCTATCTTATATAGGTGTACATGAAGACAAACAAACAAAGAAGCCCATAAATAGTTTCAGGTTTGTCTGCTGACCCTTATTTTCCTATCAGGTCTGATAAGGTGGTAAGCCTTACCCCCTGAGTGAGAATTCTGTTTTTGGAATTCCTCGGGGACTTTGTTGCTTTGCTCCTCTATTGTGCTCCCTTCATGCTTCACACCAGTGTGTGTGTGTGTGTGTGTGTGTGTGTGTGCGTGTGTGTGTGTACGGGGAGGGGGCGTGGGGGGTGTGAGTGGAAATGCAGGGATCAGACCAGTCACAGTTCCAGCACTGTCTCCATGTCATTGCTATTGTAAGTTGTCACCAGGCTCTGATGCGTGGCAACCATTGGCAAGCCGAATAAGTCACTCTTGCCTGGTCCTGCCCCATCGCCGTGGATCACTGGTATGTTTGCCTCCGCTGTTGCAGTGCGTGTGCTGTGCCTTCCAGCCGAGAGGGCTCACCTTCTCACACTATCCTGTGATATTCCAGCGCATCCCCATGGACTGGACTTTAGAAGCCGATTGTCAGGCTGTTTATCCTAGTCCGCCTTAGTCTGGGAGCTCTGCTGAAGCAAATCCACTACAGCTGTACCTGCTGGTTTTGAAAACAGCAGTAGCATAGCTCTTAGCATCACAGCAACACACAAGCCACTGCAGGACAACCAACTGGCAGGTGAGCTTTGAGAAGCACTGCCGCTTAGCCAAGTATAAAGACTTTGGAAGTCACAGGCATCTCACTGGGGAGGAGATTTGCATTTCCTTCCTGTTTCTCCCCGGAGACTTGAAATGGGATGTGTTTGTAGCTCACATGCCATTTGTTTTTCTGAAGCACAGTGCGAGAAGGGCAGAGTAATGGGCATCGATGTAGTCTTTTCAAGGAATCAGTGTCCAAACACTACGTTTGAGAGCTTAAGATGCACTTGGAGCCTATTTTGCAATAAGGAGTCCCACACGTTGGGCTGCTGCCTACAGGGTCAGCAGTTTGAAACCACCAGCTGCTCCTCGAGAGGAAGATGAGGCTGTCCACTCTGGCAAAGGGCTGCAGTCTTAGAAACCCATCTGAGTGGGCACTTCTATCCTGCCTCACAGGAATGCTGTGAGTTAGCATGAACTTGATGGCAAGGAGGGATTTTAATAAAATAAAGGCGAATAAGTCTTCATCTTAGCCTGAGCCCTGGTCTTGTAAGTGGTTGAGTGCGGGACTGCAGCCCGAGGGCTTGGTGGTTCAAGTCCAGCAGCAGCTCTCAGGAGCAGCACTGGGTAGCTCCCACGACCACCAGAGGCAGTGATGCCCCCCAAAACAAAACAAAAACAACAACAAAAAAAGAAGTCATCTTAACTTTCATCCAAAGCACCAGAAAACATTCATAATAAGAAAGTAAAAGAAAACATCTTGACTCCCACATCACTCAAGATGGTTTGGGAGAGAAATAGGCATAGATGTATCGGCACGGTCTGATATGGCAAGGGCCTTTCCTGAGAAGTATGACGAAGTTGCTAAGGAATTCTAAAGGAAGACCAATGAACTCAAGTCAGAGAAGACTTCCCAGAGGCACGACTGGGTCCTGAAGAATACGAGACCCATAGCAAAGAGGAGCATTCCAGGCAGGGCGCAACACTCTGGATGTGTGATGGGTGGTGTTTGCACACAGTGAGAGTGGGCGGGGCAAGACAAAACTTGCAGGACACAGGTGGAGCAAGGCATCTTTATGCCTGTGTTTACAAGTCCACTCCTCAGTGGGCAAGAGGAATGGCATCTCCTGGTGAGTGGCTGTTGACTTGATTCTGATTCACCGCAACACAATGAATAGCAGAACGGAGTGCAGTCTGGTCCTGGTGATTGTTGGCACATTTGGGGCCATTGTGATGGTGTCTGTTCTTCTCAAAGCGTGTTTCCCTGGTCTCGCTCACTCTCTGCTTAACCAACCATGATGGTTTTTTACTAGAGGTCGACCTTGAAACACCTCGAAAGATCATTCTGGTGATAGGTTTTCTGTGATGGACTTACTTGTCCTTCTGCCTGTCCACAGCAGAGTGATGCTCTTTGCCAACACCTCCAATCAAATGCATCGATTCTCTGTCAGGGCTTTTAACCCTGTGGGACCAGGATCTCTGTAGGGGTCATCTGAACATCATTCACGATTTCCTTTGCAATCAGATATGGCAATTTTATGAAAATAGTTTGGTTTTGGCTGAGCCCTGGTGGCGTAGTGGTTGTGCGTGGGACTGTGGCCCACTGGGATGGAGGTTCAATTCCGGCTCTCAGGAGCAAAGGCTGGGCCTCCTACTCCCACCACCTGAGGGCAGTGATGCCTTAAAAAAAATGTAAAAAAAATGTAAAAAAATGGTTTGGTTTTAACAAACCTCTTTTAAAAATTATTTTTTATTGTGGTGAAAGATTTCCCACTTTACTCATTAAAAAAACCCATTTTATTGTGGGTTCATACAGCTCTGATCATAATCCATACACCTATTCATTGTGTCAAGCACATTTGTATATATTGTCATCATCATTTTACTTTACTCCTGTTTAAGTGTACAATTGAGCATGCACTAAGGATGTTCACTATGTTCTAACCAGCTTTTAAAAATAATAACTTCCATTTTGAGACTGCTTGGTCTCTCCTTCTTATACATAAGGGCTCACGACACCAAGGTGATATCCTAATCTGGGAGGATCTAGTTGAAATAATCCATTCTCACCATCCCAACTTGATGATGCCTTGTTATTGTATGTGCCCCAGTGAAACCGGTGGTTGTACCTGCTGATGCTGTCTGTCTGGAGAATAAACTTGGATTGTTCTGCCTCCTCCCTTACCTCCCCCCAAAAAATGTTACCAAGAGGGAAGAAAATCTCCCTTTCTCCCTCTTGGAATGCTTGTCCAAGGGCTTGTCAGTTCTTTCAGCAGGCTGGAGACAGTGAAGGTATCTGCACCCACCCAAGGTTAACCTAAAATTCTAAAGCTGGAGCGAGGCCCTAATATTCGTGAAGACAATGCGGGGCTCCTGCAACAAGTGATGAGATGAAGGCCCACGTGCTGACACACATCCAGGATCCCAGAGACCCACTGTGGGCGTTGGTCCCTGCCCTCTGGGTTACACGATCGCTAGCTATTCCACCTCATCTTGGTGAAGAAAGCCTGGGTATCTTATGATTCAAAGAAATATTTTTGCTGCTGCAAGAAAACAAAAGCGTCCTTGGAACACGTCGATATACATTAGTCAGGAAAAGAAGTCTCTTGGCTGCCAAGTTAAAGGCTGGCAGTTCGAGTCCACCAGAGATGTCTCAGCAGAAAGACTTTTCGATCTACTTCGAACCACTGGCCATGGAAAACTCTGTCAGTTTCACTCTGACACACCCGGGCTCACCAGGAGCTGGAATGGACAGGACAGTGCCTGGCTTCTTCATCACAACCTCAAGATTCTTAGCGCCTCCTCGGCTCATAAACCAGACCCCACTTCCCTGCCATCCAGTCAATTCGTATGTCTTTGAGACGGTAACTCTTTCCAGGAGGAGAACGTCTCCCTTGTCTCCAGTGGAGCAGCTGGTGGTTTGGCCCTGCTAACCTGGCAGTTAGCCTCGCACTGCTTAACTCGCTCTGCCACCAGGGCTCCTCTACCTAGACTCACAGGTCAGGTTGGATTCCTTGTTTAAGTAATAGAATCACAGCAATTCCTTATTATTTCTTGGCAAGTAAAAAAACAAAAGGATTATTCTCAAAATTGCTCAGATCTTTTTTTGTTTTTGTTTTTGTTTTTGGGCATCACTTCTCTGGTGGTGGGAGTAGGAGGCCCAGCCCCACTGCTGGAATTGAACCTTTAACCCAGTGGGCTGCAGTCCTGCGCACAACCACTACGCCACCGGGGCTCAGCCCTCTTTTTTTTTTTTTTTTAAGAATGAAGTACCCCTTTTGGACCAGTTGAGGGCACCCCTGTCTTCTCACAATTAGGCATGGTTAGTTCAACCCCCCCCTTCTTGGGAGCCTTCCTGGTGGTGCAGTGGTAGCGCATTGGGCTGCTAACCTCGGGGTCGTCGGTTTGAAACCACCAGCTGCCCTGGGGAAGAAAGGTGGGACTTTCTGGTGCTCTGAAGAGTTACAATTCCAGACATTCACGGAGGCAGTCCTCGCCTGTCCTCTAGAGCTGCTAACGACTAAAGGCAGTGAGTCCAGAGAGTGTTTCCACTTGGGATATTTTTGTTGAGTCCCTGTATTTGCTTTACTGGAAGGCCTGCAGAATCAAAGCGCTTCTCTGAAGTTTGGCTGTGAAATGAGGATCTGAATGATATTACGGGGGGCACCTAGGTCCATCTCAACCCTGGGGAAGCAGTCTGTGGGACACATTTGTTGCTAGGGACTCAGTATGCTTAATTATGGGGGGCATATGTGTCCCTCTGGATAGGAGAGGGTAGGATTAATGGGACAGATGTCTCTCTGGAGCCTTTGACAGGATCTTGAGTACCCAAATATGTGGTAAGTACATAAATACATATATAATATACAATCATTATAAGAAAGGCAACTTCCAAATAATGCCCGGTCCCACGGCCATCGGGTCAGTTCTGACTCACAAAGACCCTATGTAGGATTTCTAGGACTGTAAATCTTTATGAGAGCACACAGCCTCATTTTCTCTTCTGAAACGGCTGGTGGGATTGAACTGAGCACCCTTCAGTTAGCGGTCCAACACTTACCCAAGAGGAGCTCAGAAATATATTCTCAAGGCTTATTTCCAGGTTTAAAAAAGAAAAAAAAAAAGCTAAGAGGGAAAAGTTTTGCAAAATGGCACCTGGGAGGCATCCCCTGTGGAAACAGTCATTTGTACACACACCCCGTTTTGTCCATTTCAGTTGTGAAGGTGCCCCTGCAGCATACCCTACAGGTGGGACAGCAGCGTCCCAATGAGCCCCAGAGGAGGAAAATGTGGGCAGGTGCTACATATCCTCCTGGTGGTGGAGAAGATCAGGGACACAGTAATTAGAGGGCTCAGCTGCTAGTCAAAAGGTCAGAGGTGTGAAGCCACCAGCCTTTCTGCAGGAGGACAATGGGGACAGTAAGTCTCCCTTCTGAAAGGTTACAATTCTGGGCTCGTGGGGGCACTTCTACTGTCTCCTGCAGGGTCTCTGTGAGTCTAAGTGGACTCCTGGGCCCTGCATGTGGTATTGTTTTTAAGGTGATGAAACAAAAACAAACACCACTTCTGCCTAAATTAGTCAAGTGACATGCCAATCCTGTTTGCTAATTTCTGTTTGAAATATTCCCCCCCACACCATCCATTTTGCATGATAACCTCACGTGCAATGACATTCAGTGAGTTCTAAATCAGGCCACTCGTGACAATAACTAGAGATGGATTTCTAAATTTCCTAATGTTTCAAAACCCATCTGCACAATGAGAGTGCTGGGGACCGTGGGGGACAGCCTGGGTACCAAGACTTTAAGAGCATCCCCAAGCTCTACCAGAAGCAGGGTAGCGTTCAACAGGAAGACCAGATGGATAGACTGGGCTCAGACCGAAGAGCACTTGTGAAGCGGCCCAGGACCAGGCAGTGTTTCATTCTGGTGTGAATATGGTTGCTCTGAGTCAAAATGAACTTGACAGCACATGACAAGTTCTTCCATGTGGAGGCAGAGTTGGGGACTGTTGCCTTGATGTGAGTTAAATGTCAACATCTCTGTGACATTGGTTTTCTCATTTAAATTAGTCTTCTCTGAGGGTAAATTAAAAAGTCTTGCGACCTGGGGTCCATGCATGTTTAGTCCAAACAAGATGGGTCCAGACATGTGTCTTCACTTAGGGCATGGCTGCAGACAGTGTCTCACAGGGATACACTTGTCTTAGGCTTGTTAGGGCGTCTTCAAGAAAGGTCCATTCAAAACCATGACGAAGGGTGTGAACTAAGTCACATGGCATGACTCCTTGGGGGTATAGACTGCCGAAAACCAAAAGAACACCTCAAAGCCATGCTTCTGTATCGAAGAACTTTCTTTGAAGCAGAGAGAAATGTGAGCGTCGGAAGAAGAGGACTTTCTAAATCTCTGTATGAAGCACAGAGGCCGAGACCAGGCACACTGGAAACTGTGACATGGAGACTGGGGCAGAGCAGACCATCGGCTAAGGCAGGTAAAGCAGGAGGCATTCTAGGAGTGCAGCACTGGGACTATGAGATGGTGAGGCAGAACTGCAGGTGGGCTTCTTGGGCCATGGAACAAGGGCCAAGGGACCACATGACTGAGAGCCTGAGAGACTGAACTTCTGGCCCAGAGGAGGGGCTGCTGTGGACTCACAGCTGTCCTTCCTGTTTACTGATCCTGATGTGATAATCTGTTAACTTTCCCAGCAGATCCCCATCACTGTGAGCTTTGTCTGTGAGTTCTGTAAGGCCGTGGCATCGAAGTATGAAACCTAGCACAGAAGTCAAGGCACGGTGGATGTCAGAATCAAGAATGCTGAGTGGAGGCATATCTGACAACATGTGTGTCTTCCCTAACATCTTCAATGACTGCTCTTTCAAAGGTCGAACCCCAGAGAGAACCCGAACTTCCAACTTCCAGGTTAGTCTCTGAACTCTTTCACCACACACTGCCCCTGGGTACTTTTTGGGTAAAGAGATTTTCTTTTCTTTTATTATTATTATTATTTTGGTAAAGAGACTTTAAAAGATGTCTTTGTCCTCTGTGATCCTCCCCAAGCTTAGACAAGCCATTAAAACTTGGCTTTCCAATTGAAATGGATCTTTCCTTTGCCTCCTACCCCAGCCAAGTCTTCCTGTATGTTCATCCTGCTCTGACCACCATTCATCCTTTCCATTCTCTGAGGTCATCTCTTCTGGGCCCGGGACTGGGGTTTCATTCAGTGGAGTTAACCTTGTCATTGGATTCTTTTTGCATTGGAGCTGTTTCTGCCAAGACTTGGGACTCTCCCCCTGCCTGCTTCCTGCTCCTCCATTGACCTCTACGGGGCAGAGGCTCTCCTGTTCAGCTCCTCCCTGGCTCAGGCCAGTTTCTTCTTTAGAGGGTTCCCAGGGCTCCATGGACCAGGCAGATGTTTTCCACATCTGGTCTCTCTCCGCCATGCAAATGCTGTCAGCTAGACTTCCAAGCATACTCCCCATCGTCGGTTGCAACTCTCCACCAAACCAGCACAGAGGCACTTGACTTTTTATTCTCTCTCTCTCTCTCTTTCTCTCTCTGTCTCTGTCTCTGTTTCTCTGTTAGGAAAATATTCCCTGGACAGAGATCACATGATAAAATTTGCAAAACCGATGCCTTCTTCATCGCAGACATCAATGCTGCACGTTGACTATCACTGTGGACTTAGCCAGACAGACAATATTGAAACCACACTGACAATATCTGTGGGGAGAAAAGTCGAGAAGCTCAGTGTCCGCAGGCAAGGCAAGACCCGGGCTGACTCTCATCTACAAGGTCAGGCTGCCATGAAAGGAAACCCAAAGAGGTACACCCAGTCACACGCAAACTCAGGTTTATCCCACCTGAATTTAGAGAACAGCTCAAGAACAGGTTTGGCTTTTTTTTTTTTTTTTTCAGGCAGTGCCTGGTGGTGGGTAGGAGGCCCAGCCTTTGCTCCTGGGAGCCGGAATCGAACCTCCATCCCAGTGGGCCGCAGTCCCGCGCACAACCACTACGCCACCGGGGCTCAGCCCCCAGGTTTGGCTTTTTGAACGTGAATGACACGTGGAGGAATGACATCCGGAACATCACGTATGAAGCAAGCAAATGGTCATTTGAAAAGACAGGAAAGAAAGAAAAGACCAAAATGCGTGTCGGAAGAGACCGTGAACCTTGCTCTGAAGGCAGAGTAGCTAAACAAATGGAAGAAAAGATGAAGTCAAACAGTTGAATGGAAACTTTCAAAGAGCAGCTTCCCACCCCCCCCAAAAAAAACAAAACCTAGTAGATCATTATTATGAAAATATGAAGCCTTCGGAAGGCCGAAGTAAGAGCACACGAGGCCTATCTCTAGTTGAGAAGACTGAGCGACCTTGCGACCTGCACGAGTTTGCATGAAGAGTTCTGGTGCTAGCGAGAAGCAGCCGCGTGCACAGCAGATGCAAGTGCCGCTGGATTCTTCCGCGCCTTTCCCAATGCTGTGGTTCATCGTTCTGGGTCACGTTTTACCAAGCACGATTATCAGGGGGTGGCCGGCCTCCTGATATACTCACAGCAAGGGTTCAACAGGCAGTTGTATAGCGATAATTATTATTTATTATAATACCGATATAGAGATCATGAGAGAAAAGAGCATTACAAGTGTTATATATATATATATATATATATATATATATATATATATATATATATATATATATATCCTCTCATGCCGTATGCTCACCTCTGCACCGCTAGATGGTCCACGTGGAGAGGGAGACAGGCGAGCGGTGGCCTGGATGGAGGCAGGCTGGTAAGAAGTAGGCTTGGGAAAGGCAGGCTGAGAGAGAGCCTTTATCTTACGTCCCATCCCTATATACCCTCTGGAGCCAAGCCAGGTCCCCAATTACAGGTAAGGACATATGTCACAGGAAGGAGTTGTGCCTTGTGCATACATTATAGGAAAAGGGGGCTATCAGGGTCCTGACACTAGACCCCAGACTCCTGGATGTGGCTAAACAGGTTAGGCTAGAGATCGTTAACATCAGCATGTGAATCCGTTCACAGGCTTCAAAGAAAGGGAACCATCATTCTAACAGCAGGGGAGTTGGCTCTGGTTAGACAACACAAAAGGCCTTAAGTAATTGGGACTTCCATAACAAATG
>PVJH01009283.1:0-79823 GCA_004026705.1 Nesogale talazaci | reverse complement strand
CCACCAGTGCACCTTCTCCAGTCCAGCTGGAACTGCAGGGCAGATTTGGGCTGTGATGATGGTTGGGGGGAGGAAACCTTCAGAAAATAGAGGAAGGTTTTATGCTTCATTGCTACCTCACTGGCCCATCTCTCCGTGACTCCCCTGTAAGGGGGTGTCCAATTGCCCACAAGTGGGCTTTGGGTCCCCACCCTGCTCTACCCCTCATTCTTACTGATTTAATCCTTGTTCTTTGATGTTTGATGTCTGCTCCCTTCGGGCCCTCGTGATCACGCAGGTTGGTGCGCTTCTTCTATGTGGGCTTTGCTGTTTCTGCACTGGATAGTCACTTGTTCACCTTCTAGCCTTTAAGATCCAAGCTACTTTATAGTTTGGAGACTGGGCGCCACCAGTTTCCTCAGCTCTGTCTGCGTTAGCACCCTTTTGTCCTCAGCGATCATGACAGGATGGTGGGCACTTAACGATATGCTTTTTGTTCTTTGATGTCTGATAGCCTGGTTCTTTCCATTCCTCATGGTTGCAAGGCTGGTGTGTTTTTTCTATGGTAGGCCTTGTTGCACTGTTTCCTCATCCTCAGGCCTTTGAGGCCTCAGGCATTATGCCTTGATAGCCGGCTACCATTAACCATCTTCACCACTTTTTCTCCTGTCCCCACTTGTCTTCCTTGATCATCTCAGGTAAGTGCATAGACAGTAATATTAGTTTTTCCCTGTTTGATGCCTGAGGTCTGATCCTTTTGACTCCTCTCAGCCACACTGGCTGGTGTACTTAGGCAGCAGGTGGACCTTGGGCCCCCAACCAGTCACTCCCTCAGAGTAAAAACATTTTGTTCTATGAATCTGGCCATGAGGCTCACCGGCCCAATAGGATCACTGAAGTCAAATAGGTGCATAAGTGAATGTGGTGAATGTGGATGGCACCCAGATATCAAAAGACATACCGTCTGGAGGCTCAAAGCCTGAAGATAAACAGCCAACTAGCCGAGAAGTACCCAAGTCCACACTGTATTTATTTGATGTCAGACACAGATCAAAGACTGCTGACTTGGGCTGAGCCTCGGTGGCATAGTGGTTGAGTGCAGGACTGCGGCCCACTGGGTTGGCAGTTCAAATCCAGCAGCAGCAAGCCTGGGTAGCTCCCACAACCACCAGAGGACAGTGATGTCCCCTCCCCCCCCCAAAAAAAGACTGCTGACTTCAGTTTGGGTTGCAACTCAAAGAAAACCTCAAACCTCAGAATTTGAACAAATATATCTTGCTTAGTGGATTTTGCCCTACAAAAGCAAAGGTTGCCTTTTACAAGGTAAAATGAATGAAGAAAAATATGAAGTTGTCAAGGATTTCTTCTTTCTCTAAATAGCAATCAAGGTTCATGTAAGCAACAGTCAAGAAATCAAAGGACTGTAGCAGACAAGCAACAAGCCCACTTAGAAGAAGCACCAAGTCTGTGCACTCATGAAGTGCTATAGGGACCAGGTAGTAGACATAAGTAGACTCATAACAAACAAACAAATAAAAATCAAACTAATAAAAACCCATATTATTGAGAACAAGGGGGTGCTGAGCAGAGACCCAAAGCCCACCTGTAGCCAATGGGACATTCCCTCACAGAACGATCACAAGGATGGAGAAAGTTATCCAGGGAGCAGTAAAGCATACATGAAACACAACATTCCTCTGGTTCCTGAGGTTTCCTCACCCTCCACTACCACGACCCCAGTGCTGCCTCTCTCTACAGACTAGGACAGAGCATTACACAGGTATAGATAAGTGATAAGAGCTCACGATGCATGAAATCTAGGAACAGGAATGGGAGTAGAAACAGAAGGATAGGAGGAAGGTGAGGAGAGCAGATGAGGAAGGGGGAACAGATCACAATGATCAACACAAAACCACACACACACACACTCACCTCCAGGGAGACAAACAACAAAAACTGTGGGGAAAGGGAGATAGAAGTCAATGTAAGATATGAAAATAATAATTATAATTTATCTGGGAGTCACGGAGGTGGGGAAGGAGAGAAGCTGATACCAAAGGAAGGCTCAATAGAAAATAAATGTCTAGAAAAGAAAGAGGGCAACATAAGTGCAAGTCAGCTTTATACAGTTGATATTTGGATTGTTGTAGGAGCTGTAAGAGCCCCCAATAAAATGATCTTTGAATTTTTTTAGAAAAGACAAAACGAAATCAAAGGATGTATTGCATTGGGCAAGTCTGCTGCACAAGACCCCTTCACAGATTTGAAAGGCAGGGAAGCTACTTTGAGTACTAAGGTGATCCTGACCCAAGTCATGGAATAACCCATCCTGTCATGGGGCATGTGAAAGTTAGAGACTAAGTAAGGAAAACTAGAGAAGAATAGCTGTATTGTAATTGTGGTGCCGACAGAGAATATTGAAAGTACCCTGGATTGACAAAAGAATTAGTGAATCTGTTTGGAAGACACACAGCCAGGTGCTCCTTCAAAGAGAGGATGGTGGGACTTTTCTCACATTATTTGGACTTGTAATCAGGAGAGACCAGTCCCTGGAGGAGAAAATCATGCTTGATGAAGAGGAGGGTCAGTGTAAAAAAGGAAGAGCTTCAATGAGATGGATTGATGCAGCAGCTGCAACAATGGGCTAAAATAGAACAACAGTTACGAAGAAGGTGCAAGACCGTGTTTCATTGTGTAACGCACGGGGTCGCTGCATCAATGCTGGCCTGACAACAGTCAGCAACAACTCAGACATAGGCTAACATGTTAAGTGAATGATTTCGTTTAATATTCACATCAGCTCAAGAAATTGCTTTTATTTATTACAGTTTGCACATGAGGAACCTGGGATTTGTGCTACAGCAAGTAGATGTTAGAACAGTTACAATGTTGATAGTTACTGATTAATAAATGTCAGTTTTCTTTCTTCTCTCCAGTGACTAGAAAATGCCTGGCACTGGCCCTGTTCATTGAGAATATTGCTTCCTTCATTTCTGGAACTGCCTGCTCTTTTGATTGTAAACTCGGGGAACAAAACTGGCATAGTCTCAGATCCTATCCCTGCCAAGTTTAATTTCATGAGGGAGTAATAAAGAACAATGCACATTTATACTTTAATGTTCACAGTGTACTTCTGGATCATTGAACATGTGGCTGAATTTCATCTGCAGGATGCAAATTATTCTAATTATAACATGTTTACCTTATAAAAGCAACACCTGTTTTTTTAGGGCATCATCTACTAAAGAATAATGAATTGAATAAAATTAAACTTTGCTTGAATTTACTAGTAGTAAAGATGAAACAGAAGCTAGGAATTATATTTGCTAGCAGGAACAGCAGTAAATGGTTATGGTACTTTATAGAAAGAAGGCTTCAGAATTTTATGTTGTGTGTACTTCGATTGTGCGCTCTCGATAAATTGAAGAGAAAATTAAAAAATTACAGGACTGACATTTTGAAAATGAATTACTCCTTTTGGAAATAAAATTAAAGATTCAGGGTCCTGAATTTTGTTACACATATAATGCTTAAGTAAAAAGAAAATATTTTGAGACTGGTGATGGCAACAAATGTACAAATGCGCCTTGCATACAATGGATGTATGTTTGGGTTGTGATAAGAGTTGTATAAGCCCCCAATAAAATGACTTTTTAAAAAAATTCCTGTTTTTAGGTAACTAGGTTTATGGCTCAAAAAGGTAGAACTTAATTTTCATTATTTTAAAAATAAATATAAATTCTGCATAAGCCTGCTGTGCACTGACCATGTGTTACAACAGAGAAATGGTCCTTGCTCTTTGAAGCTTTTATAATATTAGATGAATCATAACTAAAACTATCTCATTTCTGCCTCTTTAAATTGAATGAATTCTATATACATTCATATTTCTGGATGATTTTGGATGAATGTGATAGGTAGATTTTGTATCAATTTAATTGAGGCAGGATTCTGGTGAGTTTGACAGTTGAGACCTAGTAATACTTCATGATGTGGCCTAACATGATGGAGTCAATTCCATGATGGCATCTGCTTTGGGTAGCCAAGCTACAGGATGATTATGGTGCACTATAAGCCCCTCCTTCAGGTCACAGCCATGTTGCAATTGGAAAAGGAGTTTGAGAGTGTGGACTACTTCCTATACAAATAGACACCATGGGAAGCTACCTTGATTGCTGCTGAATCTGGTTTCTGTATCTCGAGCCTGCATTTTAGTTTCTGTTCTTTGAGCTAAAGCTAATGATTTGCCATACTACTCGCTTATTCTAGGAGCCATCAATGCCTTGCCACCTGACCAGCTGGTGTATGATTTATTTGCCTGTCCAGGTACAAGTTACCAACTTCTTATCAACTTATCAATTGGCGTTGGATTTGCCTGATCCTATAGCATGTGATATTCTTGCTGATCCTGGGTTCCTCAATTCCTGAAGGTACTGAAGTCAAAAAATGCCTTCAACATAATATCTAAGTCTCAGACTTCAAATCAGACTGGACTTAACACATATCTACTACTGTAAAAATCATGCTCTTGATATAAATTTCTCTTTTTCGAGTTCTCTCTCTAGAGAGAGATAGGAGAGAGAGATTATTGATTTTGCTTCTCTAGAGAACTTAATCTAATACAATGAACTTTCACTATCAAAATTCAAAAGTAATGTCACATTTTTGAACCTGTCTCTTCTTGTAGAAGTTGACTGACTCCTATGGCAATGATGATGTTCAAATCTTCCAAACTTGTAATATTTTCCTTTTTTTGTTTTGTTTTTAACCTATAAGGGATAAGACCATATAACAAGCAAAACTTGTTAAAAATCAAATGCCCAATAGAATAGTGTATTATGTGACAAAATAATGATAACTTGTAAATTATTAAGGGTTCATGGAGGAGGGGGAGTGGAGAGGGTGAGGAAATATAGGGAGCTGATACCAAGGATCTAGGTAGAGGGAGGATGTTTTGAGAATGATGAAGGTAACAAGTGGACAGATGTGATCTTCATACAATGGATGGATACATTTATCATGATAAAAGTTGTATGAACCCCCACTAAAATCATCTAAAAGAACAAATACTCAGTAAGTCAGGTTCTAAAATATATCCTTGGTCAGCACATAGCCATTTTAAGGACTCTGATAAACTTCTTAAGGAATTTGAAGAAAACATGGGGAAAATAGTTTTGCTAAATGCTTGAATTGCCTATAAATGCAATCGTTGGCAAGTGTCTTCCCATCTCTTCTGACTCATAGTCAATCTATGTACAATCAAGTGACTTCCTGCCCAGTCCTGCCCCATGCTCACAGCTATTCTTTTATTTGAGAGCATTGCAGTATTCAAGAAATAAACTAACCTCTTCTTTTCATGGGGCATCACCTTTTTCACTGACCCTCTACTTTGCCAAGCTTCATGTCCTTTTCTAAGGACTGCTAGACTAAGTCTCTCTGTCCTTGCTACTAAGGAGGGCTCTAGCTGTACTTCTTCCAAGACATGTTTTTGCTTGTTCTTTTGGTGTTTTGTTTCCCTAAAGTGCTTCAGTCTTCGAAATACAGAGGGGTAGTTCGACCTTGTCGTTGGCCAGTCACTTGGCCAAGTAGCTCTCTTCCAATTCTCCTGGCATAGGCAAGATCTTCTAGGGTTTCATCAGCTTGAAGAAACATTTTAAATAGTATTCCATCAGTTGGATCCTTATTTGGGGCTAATTATTTCAGTGCAGCCTGAATATCTTCTTTCAGTGCCATGGATTCTTGCTCATATGCTACTTTTAGAAATGGTTGAGTGTCAAATGAAAGTTTGCACTGTGTAAATATTCTGTATGCTGTTGTCAGGTGCCATTACGATGAAGTCAGTTGCAAGTCTTAATGATCCCATGCACAACATATTAGAGCACTGCTCAGTAGTGCACCATCTGAACAACCATTCTTATTCCTGAGCCTATTGTTGTGGCCAATGCATCAGATTCCTTTAAAGAATTAAAGGGAAAAGATACCACTTTCAGAACTAAGGTAAATAGTTACATTTTTATGTAATCTTGACTGGGCCAAGATTCTCAGTGTTCTGGCTGGGAATATCAAGGGATCCTCTATGATGTGGCACAGAGTAATTACAAATATTCAGTTATAAACTTACACAATGGGATAAGAGGAGGGTGGAATGCTGCACCCCTACTCAGTGTATAGAGCAAACCCCATGGAATCAGCATGGACAACAAAATGGCCATCAAGAATAAAGACATAAACAACAAAATGACTGACAAGAAGAAAACCAAAACAGGTTCAAATCCAAATCTATCAGATTAAGTACTTGGGGCTGCGCCCCTTCTTGAACTGAACACCATGACCACACCTATGGTTACAAATTTTATACAAAATTGGTATGAAAAATCAGCTAAAAGCCAAGAGGGGCAGAGCTTCTAGGTCTCTGCAACTGAATAAAACTCTCACTATTTCTCTCTTGCTCGTAAGGCTTTTCCATTTTTCTTGACTTGCAATTGATATGTGAATGCCTGTGGGACTTAGTCAAAAGACTATTTGGCTCAGAGTATGTGCTACACTCATGAAAGAACCTGGACTAGTCATTGTGCAAAACTTAGAAGCTGAAAGGTCATTGTCCTGATGTGTAAACTGACCAATTCTTAAGCCACATATTAGGAAAGACAACTCAGAAACTAAAAGTCTCTGCTCTGGTGCAGAAGAAGTTTTGCACTGATTCCTAAGCACTGTCCTTGGAACTGTCTTACAATGCCCGGGACACTCAGGTTAACCCTGATGCAATTAATTACTATGTGGATGTGACTTGGTTCTAAAATTTGTGGACACTGAGAAAATTTCTTTGCTTTCTGCTAGAACTGGATCATATGTGATAAACTTCTGGTTCTTTGGACTTGATCCAAGGACTGTCATATTTCATTACAATCCTGGGAGTTGTCAGTACCTGCCATCTGATCTTACATTCAGTAGACTCTACAATTTGACTTCAGCTCAGAGGAATTGGTCTTGTCCATTTCATGATGATGGTGGCTTTCCTTCTGCCTTGCAGAGCCAAATTTAAGTCACATGGGGCTTCCATGCTATTCCCTCAAGTATGTGTGGGTTGTACATCTTAATATGCATGGGAGTCATGCTAGCAAATCTAGCAGAAGGGGATAATATTTTAATGCATTATATATTTCAAAAAAGTACACATTGAAGGTGTCAAAAATTTACTTTTGAATTTTATGTGAAAACTTTTATTTAATGCATTGAAAGCACTACTTCAAGAGTTAATAAATGAAAAGAAATGAGGCAAGCGAGAAAAGTGAAATATGAAGCATTGGACTTATTGTTGGTAACGTGATCAATATGTCTAAGTTAGAAATTTAATTTAACTCCAGATAATTGAGTAAAGGAGACTTCTGATGTAAACTTGTTGTCGAAAGGTGACTGTCTTTTTTGTTTTAGCCATGTAAATAGATCTTTCCCCACCGTCAAACCGACACTATTATTTAGCATTGTTCAAGTCGATATAATGTGATTTGTGTCTAGTGTTCTGTTGTTGCTATAAAAAATTACCACACATTTAGTGCCATAAAGTGAAAAATTTATCATCTAACAGTTATATAGACAACGATACCAATCTGAGTTTCCCTGGGCTAAAATCACATTAACAGGATTGAATCCATTCTGCAGACTTGGGGATGTTCTCTCTGCAAGGGGGAAAAGGTAATACCTTTGGTAAGGTTTTCAGTTTGTACTAAAGTATTCTGAAGAAGTTCTAAGACAAATGAAAACATGTTATCTATTTATTTTTCTAAGTTTATTTCTTTTTCTTGCTCTTGTGCAAGTACACACGGTAAAACATCCATTAATTTAACAGTTGCAACACACACAATTTGGTGACTCGGTTCACACTCTTCAAGTTGTGCAACTCCTCACACCCTACTTTTGTAAACTCTCTCCCCACTGACACAAGCCCACATCCCACTGGCTTCCTAACTAACTTTTCAACTTGCTAATTTAATACCATGTAGATAAGAAATAATGTTTTTAAAGAGCACAATGCCCAAGGGGTGAATTCTCTAAAGTTGAGCCAGTGCGTTGTATGATTTAGGAGTCCTCGTGGCAGTGGTTACCCATGTGACTGCTAACCCAGAGGCCTGAGGGTCAAAACCACCTGCTGCTCCTTGAGAGAAAGTTTCCACTGTTCGAAACTCACAGGCGCAGTTTTATCCTGTGCCAAAGGGTTGCTATGAGTCTGTATAAACGCGATTGAATGAAATGTTTCCCCCTTTCTCTTCTTTCTCAATAATTATGTAATAATAAGTGATGGTTAAAATCAGGACTTTAGATTTCATTATTACTATTAGCTGTTGTACTTTTTGAACAAGACTTCAGGAGATATTAAATTTTAATTTTCTTTACATTGTGACCTTGGTAAATGTTTACAGAACAGATGAGTAAGTTTATATTCAATAATCCATCTGCATTTTGCTTCAGCTCATCCACAGAAATCCCTCCATGTGCTATCACTTGTCCCATCTCCTCCCTGTATTTTGTATATCCATTCACCCTTATTTCCTAACCCTCTGCACCTTTATCCTTGGGTCAATGATGCCGTTTTAGTAACAGATGGCTGATGATTCTACTATGGGGATGAGTTCAGTCCCCGGCCTGAAAAGTGACTGAGGGCCACAGTCTTTGGCACTCCATCAGTCTCTATCGCAAAGTAAACCTGTTTTGTTAGAAATTATCAAAGCATACAATATTCATTGGTACCTAAAAGGGAAATCCATATATTCATTATGAAATAGGCATTTTCAATATTGTATTCCTCTTAGGGAAAGGGACAGGAAGATTAGGTTAAGAAATACTCTAGTATGAGAAAATTTAAATGCTAAGAGTTGACTAAGCTCGTGGTGTGAATATTTTCTATGTTTAGCTAAGTAGGAATGGATAAGTATGCTAAAGAAATAGGAATTCTGTTAGTTGATTAATGTCTTATATACACATAATATATTGAACCCAATAAAAAGTAAAGGTGAAACATTCTGATATAATTTACCTACTTTCTAGATATCTTTTCATGATCATCAAAGAAAGTCTCACTTTTTTAAAACAATGAATTATAGAAGTGTATGCTAAGACTTTTAAAACTTTCTCTAAATAGCTCGAATAATTATAGCACACCAAAAACCCAAGTCACTACCATTAAGTCAATGTCAATTCCTAGTGACCTCATAAGACAGGGTAAAACTGCCCTTGTAAGTTTCAGAAACCATAGCTCTTTACTGGAGTAGAAAGTCAGTCATTCTCCTGTGATGCAGCTGGTGGGTTTTAACCTCTGATCTTATTGTTATCAGCCCAATGTATAAGCACTGCCCCATCAGGACTCTTAATTACAGTACAAAATACTGTTTTAAAATGGTGACATTGCCATGAAGCACAATAAGAGAGAGAAAAAGAAATATAACTGAACTTTTCTTAGGTAGGGAAACATGAATCCCCCCACCTGAAAAATTCAGTTTTAATGTAAGCCACTTCACATTTATTTATTTTTGTTTTGGGAGCATCACTGCCCTCTGGTGGTGGGAGTAGGAGGCCCAGCCTTGCTGCTAGATTTGAACCTCTAACCCAGTGGGCCGCAGTCCCACGCAAAATCACTATGCCACCAGGGCTCAGCCGCCACTTAATATTTAAAAGAGTAACTAGAAAAGAAATTAGGTTGCGCTGTGTGAGGTTTCTGATATAAAATATCATTTGACTAATGAAAATGAGAATTTCATTTGATGGATATTATGGATTATTTATTTGCTTATTGAAAACCAGAAACTTTTTCATTGACTTTTTATAATGATTGATTCAAAGTTATTAATAAAAGTAAAGTAATAAGGCGTTAGTTAATTTGATAAATATTGAGGAAAAATAGTAAAGGAATGATAACCTCAGAAATTAAATAGAAGACAATTCTTCCATATTTTTCATATGCCTTGTTTTTTTAATGATAGTTTTATTGACCTATTTTTCACAGTACAATATATCCATTCACATATAATTTGATTGTTCAGTTTCTTCAAGAGAGCTATACCATTATCCAGATTATCAGATTCCTCTTATCTCCTTACAGACCCCCTCTCCCTTCCCTCATCCTCAGGCAATCTATTACTCCTGTTATCTATCTTGAGTTTCATGTACTGAACGACCTTAAATATACAAGTAAACATGGGCAAATCTAGAATGATTAATAAAGTAAAACAAATAACAGCCTTAATCATAAGGGGAGGAAATACTAAAGAATAATAAGATTAGAGGATAATAATGTGGTTTATCAGTCCATATCACAACCTGGATAGATCGTTCTTTCAGTATGGTCCTTCTGAGAGGGATTGTCCAATTAGTGTGCGAGTTTTGAGTCTCTATTGCATCCATGCCCCTTCATATCGAGTTGAATGCATGTTTTTGACCTTTTAATACCTCTCCATTCTACGTATCATGATCACACAGGCTTGTGTGCTTCTTCCATGTGGACTTTGTGCTTCCTCAATAGATGACCACTTATTTAATCACACAAGCCTTTAAGATCCCAGACTCTGTTTCTTTTGATTGCTGGGTGCCATCAACTTTCTTCACTACCTTTGCTTATGCACCCATTTTGTGTTCAGTCATCATGTCAGGACGGTGGATGTGCTCGTCCAGACAGATTAGAGAAACACATTAATGAACGCACATATGTATATAAGAGAGAGTTTTATACAAAGGGTAATTGTACATTGAGGAAACATCCCAACCCAGTCCAGTCCAAGGTCATAAGTCCAATATTAGCCCATGTGTCTGAAACCAATATACAAAGTCCTCCTCAGACTCAAGAAGCACATGCAATGATGACAAATGCAGAATGATCACAAGCCAGTGGGTAGAAAGTCTTTGGACCTTCTAGTGGCAGTAGAAGCATCTCAGCACTGGCAGAGGTCACTCTATGATTTTTCCAGCGTCAGAGGTCCGGTAGCATCAGGGTATGTCCATGTGACTTCTCCTATGGAACGTTTTGCATGAAGCCAACCTTGTCAGTTGAGTGTCTCCAATGCAGTGAACGGAGAGAGTGTGTGCCTACCATCTCTAAGAAGGAATTTCCACATTTCCCAGAATTCACAAGAGAAAGCCACGCCCACACAGAGGTCTCATTGGCTATCTCCAGATTGACCAGCTAGACTCTACCCCCACACCCTTAATCGTCAAATCGACACCAGATTAGGTGACTGCCACAGCGAGTATCACACAATGCCACATTCTTAGGACAAACTGCCCTTGTACTGAGGCAGGATTTAAGGAAAGCTGTACACAGTTCTTAAAAATTATTGTGAATTAGATGGAGATTTAAAGGGCAGATTAGCTTTCCATTCAAAATTTCATACATGTATTTCATTTCATTGCTTGGAGCCCACCACATATCCCTCTTCTTGCCTGTGTTTCCTATTTTCATTACTCTTTCCTAATCCTCTTAGTTTTTTCCTTGGTCAGTGTGGTAGTTATGTAACCTATTGTCAATTTGAGAGGATTATGAGTGAGGGAAATGTGGAGAGTCTAGCCTGTAAATCATTGTATAATCAGGGAAGCCTTTGTGTGGACATGGATTTCCCTTAAGGATTCTGGGAATTGCTGTCTTTCAACCTTGGAGGCAGAAACACACACTCTCTCTTTACTCACTTCCTGAAAGACCCTCTACTAACAAGATCCATGGCACTACACTGATAAACTCCATGCCCTGGCAGATGGAGGAGCCATGTGAACGCCTCTCCCAGCACTGAGACGCTTACTACACCACTGCATCCACAAGACAACTCACCCACTTGCCTGTCATCTTCCTGCATTCAGCATCATTGCATGTGTTTCATGAGTCTGAAGAGGACTTTATAGGTTGGTATTGGACATTTGGGTTAATCTAGACCTGATCTGAACTGGGCTGGGAAGTTTTCTCGATGTTCTTTTGCTGCTGTATATAAAGTTCTTCCTTATACACATATGAGTGTGTCTGTTAATCAATTTCTGTAGTCCTTCCATACTAACACGGTCAAATGCACCCTTTTGATTTCAAATGCTTGATTATTCAAGGTAAGTATACTGCCTTAATATTATTGCTCCCCTTATGGACCTATCTAACTATCTAGTTGGCTGAAAATTGAAACATCAGTGTGAATTTCATTCCATACCTAAAGAGTGACTGAGGGACATAGTTTCAGAGTCTCTTCCAGTCTCTAATCAGCTAATAGGCCTGGTCTTTTTTTATATTTTTAAGTTTTGATCCACTTTCTTTTCCCACTCTATTCAAGATCTTCAGGTGTGATACCTTTCAGAGTAGTTGGTAATAGTAGCTGGGCACTATCTAGTTCTTCTGGTTTTAAGGTCATGGAGACTGATGTTTGCATAGTTTGCAAGCTCTTTGGACCGATCATTCCTGTGCGTTTTCAATTATCTTCACTTTTTTTTCCCCTCTTGACAGAGAGACCGATAGTTGCATCTTAGATTACCACACACCACAGTAGGGTAGAAAACATGGTCTTTATGGACTATTTTTATGCCACCTGACCTTGACAGCCTCTGAAACAATTGTCTTATGCCCCCCAGACCCAGAAATGCATTCTTTCAAGATATTTATGTCTAAGGTGTTTTTTATAGCTTATACCCTATATTCTCTACCACATTCATGTATATATTTACAGCAAAGATAAATATCCATATACAAATGCCACATCTATTATATCTGTAAGTATATGTCCACTCTCTATCCCAAATTGGTTCAGCCTGTGTGTCTATGCATCTACTCATAGATTACAGCTATTTCTTCATCATATATATCATTATTTACCTCTATTATCTGTTACTTTTGGTGCATAATTAATTTCTTATTTGCAACTGGGTGCCTTAGATATTTACAGAATGTTTTTGCAAACTTCCTGTTTTAAAACCTCTTTAAAAGGAAGGAATTTTTCATATATTTAAAAGAGTGACAAATTGCTTGTTTTACAAAGAATATTTTGAGAGGTGAAATTTAATATGGACACTATTTGTGGAAACATTTCTTTGAAGTATTATTTTAAGGCTAAACTCACAATGTGTATAAATATCTGAAACACATAGTTGTAGGAGTAGCTCAAGAGAAATTGAAGCTCTTTTCCCCAGAGTAGCTAAACAGCTTTTCAGCAGCCTGTCCCGGGAGGTACAATGAGGAGCCAAAATTTCCCTGGAGAGTGTAATAAAGATAAAGACAAAATTTTTGTTTTGCCTTAGAAAGCATCAAAAGTTTCTCCTAGAGTTTAGAGAATTTAAATTGAATTAAAAGTCCTATGTAAGAGAAAAAACACTTGCCAAGAGAACAATATAGAGAATAAGCTAAAGAAGTCTCTAAGTGCGCCTAATCTAGAATTAAAGGAATTTTGCCCTGAACAATGCTTGAGTTGATAATGAGAGAGCAAGTTTATTTCAGTAGGAAAAATGTAGCAATGACTAAAGCAAAAATATCCCTAACCAGCATTTATATTGTTATTCTAAATACCCAGGATGTTTTTTTAATCTCTTTACTTTTATTTGAATTAAAACTTTTTCCATTGAGTATATCAATAATTATACTGTGATGAAACTCCTTCAGTTTTCTTTCCAAATGCCATTTTTCTTCACAAAAGGCAGTTCCAACACAAAGTAGGGAATTATAATGAAATGTGCAAAGGCCTAGAGTGAGAAAACAAAAAGGAAAGAACTTGCTTGACATTTTTCAAGCTGAAGAAATGAAATAAAACATTGAGAACTTGAATTGCAACATTGAAGGATACTATGAACAACCATAGCTGTTGAAGCTATTGAACAGTGCAATTAATATCAAATACAAGTAACATTCTACTGAAAAACAGCTACATCAGTACATCAACAGGGAGGTGCCAGAAATTCCAGTCAGATTTTGTTTTGTTTTGTTTTGGGGGGTTTCTGGGGGAGGGCATCACTGTCCTCTGGTGGTGGGAGTAGGAGGCCCAGTCTTTGCTCCTGTGGAGCTGGAATTGAACCTCCATCCCAGTGGGCCGCAGATCCACACACAACCACTGTGCCACTGGGGCTCAGCCATTCCAGTCAGATTTAGAAGAAGATATGGATTCATGCACATGATAATTGGCATCAGATGGATCTTGACTGAACGCTGGGGATACCAAAAAGATTTTTAGTTGGATTTCATTGATCATGCAAAAGCAATAGATTGTGTGGATCGTAACAAACTTTGGATAACATCAAGTAGAATAGAAATTCCAGAACACTTAGCTGTACTCATGGGGAGTAGGTACATAGATCAAGAGGCAGCAATATGCCAGGGACTTTTGCATGGTTTAAAATCTTAAAAGGTCTGTGTTAGGATTTTATCCTTTCACCATAGTTCAATATTGTATTAGTCAGGGTTCTCTAGAAAAACAAGACCAGGGCATTTATGATTTTACAGAAAAGCTTATGCAACAAGAGGGATATGACAGCTAATTAGTCCACACTACAGTACTGAGAGTTCAATTCAACTCACTTCTGTAGAATAGTTAATATACTGGATGTCCTTAAACTCATGTGGGCTGCCAGGTCCAAGATCTGCTTCCAGAAGCAGACAGCAGAGTGCTCCCTGGAACAAGGCAAGCAGAATCTGGCCACAGGCAGCAAGCTGTAGGGTGGGTCACCAACAGACTATTGCTCTGAAGCTTATTAAAGCAGGCCTGATAGGATGTCAAATGCAAGCAACAGAACCAGCCTCAAATTCAAGTGAAGTATGCACCAGCAGTGTGGCAACGCAGATCTCCAGGGAGCTTCAAGCACTAGTGACACGATGCACAGGCTGGCCTGGCCCCCAGATAGTGTAGCTCATAGGTTGAGGTAGAGAACTTAGCTACAGCAGCAGAATGAATGCCCCAGCACACGTCAATCACCAGAGAGGAGGAGAAATGGGGCAGACCTTCCAGAGCCATTTGTCTCTTTGCCATCCAATCAAATTGCAGCCTGATTGATCCCACATGTTCCTATTGGCCAGGTTGACACTATAAACCTATCAAAAAACCACTTATCCCAAACAAATAAAACTCTCAAAAATGTGTATTAAAAAACTGAACTCACTGCCATCAAGCCTATGCTGACTCATAAAGCTCCTATAGAACGTGATAGAAATGCCTCTGAGAATTTCTGAAACTGTTTACGGGAGTAGGAAGTCCAATTTTCTCCCACAGAGACTGGTGGTTTCGAACTGCTGACCTTGCGGTTAGCACCCCACTGTGTAACTGCTACATCAATAGGAATTTTACTCAATATGCATTTTTCTTTTAAACATTTCATTGTTTTTTAGATATCAAAATGCATATTGAACAAGCAATTCAAGAGACTGGATCATCTGAAGAAGAAAGTGGCATGAGGATTAGAAGATGATTCATTGACAACTTGCAATATGACATAATCTTGTTTACTGAAAATGAAGAGGAATTGCAGCACTTATTAAGTAATGTCGATTTCAATATGGATTTCACCGGTGTCAAGAAAAAAAACTTCTCACCACTGGACCTACAGACAATAGCATAGTAATCAGAAAAGAGATGAAGATGTTAAGGATTTCATTTTAGTTAGATCCACATTCAACCGTCATGGAAGCACCAGTCAAAAGAAAAAAAATTGCATTGGGGAAATAAACTAATCACCCTGAAAAAGTGTTTCTTTAAAGCACTCTTTGAAGTGTTATAAAGAAAATATGTCAGTTTGGGAATTAAGGTATACCTGAACCAAGCTATGGTATTTTTTTCTCCAAATCATTTTATTAGGAGCTAATCCAAACATCATTCCATCCTATATAGATTTATAGTCTTGGAGGCCCAAAGAACCAGTGCTACTCTGCTTTATTGGGTCCCTGTACATCAGACTGGGCTTAATGGTATTGCTTGTTGGTTTGTTTGGGTTTATGGGAGATGGAGAGAAATGAAGCAACAATTAAGGTGTGCCTGGCTGTTCTCCTTATAGTCTTCTGGGCAGACCAGAAAGCTTTTAAAGTATGTGATTCTCAATCAAGTTCCAAAAATTGACCTTGAACAATAAATATTCCCTGCAGACACAGGAAATTTAGCTGAAAGGATGACTTCAAGTAACAGAATGCTGTGGCTGAGTAAATCCTAGTGGTTGAATTATGTTCTCCACTTTTGTGTCTTGGGAGCCCTCTAACTTCCAAGACACCAAACCTTGTTTGGTAGGACTCGCCTCTTGGTAAACCTACATCCTAGGTTGGTTGCTTTCAAGGAAAATAAAAGTGGGATTTCCTAGCTTGAAGTAGTATAAAATACAACGTTTCCCTGCTTTGGAGTGCACTCTGATGCACAACAAACCTTTCACACAGAGTAAAACCGCCCCCTAGGGTTTCCAAAGCTTTAAATATTTACAGAATATGGGCACATCGTTCTTCCTTAGAATAACTGAGGATTTGAACTGCCAACCTTTTGGTTAGCAACTGAGTGCTTAGCCACTGGTACCAAGCAGGGCTCATTAAATACATCCCAGCTCCCAATTCTGACATGTAAATATATACTCACTCCAGGGTCCCTACACAGAGGTTCTTATTTAACTGGGCCCAGGCAACTTGTATAGCCCCCAAGTGATTCTAATATGTAGGTAGGGCTGAGAATCACTTCTCAAAGTCAAAATAAATGTATTTTTGGAGAAACACCACAGAAGAAATCAGATAACCATATAAGACCACATGCACTTGGAACTATAACAGAGCACAGGTAAAGAAAGCCTAAATACTGAGGAAATGTCTCTTTTGAAAATCCATATTGAGAGGGGACGATTAATGCCTATGGGTTTCAACTTGGATGAGCTCAGCTATAGATAAACTTTATAAATTTTGCCATCAATAGAGGAAGAATGTTCAACTCAGTTGTCTGTTTAAAAAACTAAGGAAATCCAAATACTACCATAGTGTTGATTCCAATTTAAAATGACGCTACAGTCTCATATTTCTCCCTCATCGAAGAGAACCTGACAAGAAAAGGAGAGGGCTCGTTTTTGTTGTTTTGAATTGACAAGAAAGTTGGACATATGTGATAAAAATGAAACTGGTGGAGTGTCTTCGCTTAAGACGAAGATGTTACTATGATTATTCCACTGTATCTCTTAATATTTGAGGATAGTGCAAAATAATATACTAATGTTTATTCACAAAATATCTATTTTAGCAAAGGAAAAGTGAATGTCATTATTAAACTAATGCTTTTTCCTAAATAGTTCGTTATCCTTGGGGGCAAAGTAACGTTGGAATAATATGAGGATGCTGACCTGGAATTAGCTGCTCACTCAGGTAATTAATTGGAGGGATAAAAAGATGTTGAACTGTGTGTATGCCTTTCTCATCTGAACTGCTTGACTATTTCTGTTGGCTAGAATTTTGGTGGGAACTTTTGCATATGTGTTCACGAAATATACTAATTTGTAATTTTATCTTTCTGATTTGGCTAAGGGCTGTGTTTGTTTAATAAAATGAACCAGAAAGTTTTACATCTTTCATAAACAGTAGAAGAGTTTCAGTAAAATTAATGTCAGTTCTTTGAGTTTTTAGTAGCATTAATTTATCAATAAAGTTGTCTAGGCCTGGACTTTTTGCTTTTGTTGGCACTTTTTAAATGACAATTAATTTCTTCTTTTGCTATGTCTGTTCAGATTTTCTATCTTTTAGTTTAGGTAGGTAGCGTGTTTCTAGAATATTGCTCTTTATGTCTAGGTTTTCACATTGGAATGCAGCTTGTTTGTTTCAATACAGTTCTTCATAATAATCTAATATTATGCATTTATTAGTTAGTTCTATTATAAATTTCACCCACTCCCTATGTTATTTATGTTATATATGTGTGTATATTTATATATATCTTACTTTTTGTTAGATTTTCCAGTGTTATGTCAAGTTTTCAAAGAACCGTCATATAGTCATTAACTATTTCTAAGCTTTCTGTTTTCTGTTGTATTTATTTCTGCTCTAATTTTTATTTTTTTCTTTTTGATGAATGTATGTTTATATTTCTGCTCTTATCTAAATTTTCAATATTCATTAGAACTCTTAGATTATGGTGTTCATTTTGGTTCTTTCTCCTTTTCTGATGTTGGTGCTTATTGCTACACATTGTCCTCTGTGTATTTGTATTATTTGTTGTTGTTTTGCTCAGCCCCAACGAGTTTGGTGTGCTGTGTTTTAATTCTTGCTTGATCCAGGAAGTTTTCAAATTTCATTTTTATTTCTTCTATTACCTTATAAGTAGCCTAGGTGGTGCTATATGGTTAGTTATAAATAAAGTGACCAGACATCCCACTTTTTAACAATTCAATAATGTACAATGGTGTTTTAAAATTAAGATAAATATATTTCAATACTATTTTTGCATTCTATGAAATTTTTTGTTGCTCTATATAGACCAAATTTTTCATCAAGAACCCACCCCCACCCCCTGATCAGTGGTGTCCCACTTAAAATCTGGTCACTTTAGTTACAGGACTACCAACCCCAAAGTCAGGGGTTCAAACACAGCAGCCACTTTGTAGAAAAAAGAAGAGAATGTTTGCTCTAGCAAAGCGTCTGATAGAGAGTCTTGTAGGTGACAACTTTAACCAGAATTGACTTTATGGCAGTGGGTTTTATGACTCAGTCGTATCATAGAAGGGCGCTTTTCAGTTTCCATGTGTTTGATCTTTTCATGGTCTTTCTCTTATTGATTTTTAATTTTACAGTACTGTGATTTGGGGAAATACCTTACAGCAATTCAAAGTTGTAAAAATTTATTGGGTCTTCCTTTGATGTCCATATTTTCCGGCAAAGAATGCAGATGGCGCTGTTGTGCAGAGTGGCTTTAGATGTCTATGAAGGCAAGTTGGGTGATCTCATTGCCTCTAGATCTTTGTTGAGTTTCTTTCTAGTTGTTCTGTGATGCATTAACTCTCCTACTATTAGCAGTTATGCTCTGGACTGTGGTCTGCATGGTTGGCTTTTGAAACCACCAGCAACTCCATGGGAGAAAGACTGGGTTTCTACTCCCATAAACAGTTACGGTTTCAGAAATCCACCGGGGGTCACTAGAAGTAAGCAATAACCGAATGGCAGTGAATTTGGTTTTGACTACTGTTATGATAGAGTTGTCAACTTTTATCTTCAATTCTGTTACAGCTTGGTGTGTGTATTTTGAGGCTTTTTCTTTGAGAGTGTGATATTTATTAGGGGTATGTGTTCTTGTTCAGTTGGCTCTTTCATCATTGTGTCCTCTTATTCTCTAGTCACTTGTGCTGGTCTTGCCTTGAAGTATTTGCACAGAAATTAATATCACCAATCCTGTTGTTTTTAATTGCTCTCAATTTGGTATAGTTTTCTCCATTCTTTGATTTTTTTTAAATGAAAACAATTTTTATTCTTGTGTCTAAGGTACATCTTGTAGACAGCACATAGATGACTCCTATTTTTTGTCCATTATGTTTGTCCTTAGACCACTTAAACCATTTACACTCATATTATTCTCAATAGGTATGAACTTATTACTCTCTGTGTGTGTTTCTGCTAGTGTGCTTCAAATAATGTTTGCTGTGGAGTTCATTTTCTCTATACAGAGTTCCTGATGGCCTAGAAAATGTCTTGGCTCACGGATCTTGATATAGAAGATCAGAAGATGACCAGAGGATGCCTTGACTCAGGGTGCTGGTTCCTAGGAGCTCTTTGGGGCTCCAACTGGAGCTGGGAGCAGAGCAGTTGCATAAGGAAGATGTTTGTGAACACATAAGGGTGGATGAGGGCAGACTACCCATCTGGCACTGCATGTTATGCTCATGAGGTGCAGTTCATGCATCTAAAGAGATGAGAATGGCACTCAGCTAGTACCTAACCCAAAAGGTCACATCTCTAACCCCAGGGGCAATGGAGAAGTTGGTGTCATTTGCTGTCGTGTGTATGCTTTAGTCCAAATAGACTAGAGAAACAAAATTCATAGACACACATATGGATATAAGGGAAAGGTTTATATACAAGAGGAATGGAACATTGAGAAAGCATCCCAACACAGTCCAGTACAAGGTCACAAGTCTATATTAGCCCATATGTCTGATACCAGTCTCCTTCCAACTTAGGAAGCATGTTCAATGACACCAGGACAATCACAGGCCAATGGATGTAGAGTCTTATGTGTCCAGTGGCTGTAGAGGCACCTTACGGCTTGCAGAGGTCTCCCCGTGGCCTCCCAAGTATCTCAGCACTCACAGGAGTCTCCACATGGCTTCTCCTACCCCAGATGTTTGACTCCATCAGAGTAAGCCCATGTGGCCTCTCCTCCAGCTCCTCCAATCTCCAGGAATCAGGATCAATCAGCATGCTGTCATCTCGTCTTATCAGTAGTTCATTGTCTCAGAGTCTCAGTCAAATCTCTCTTCTCCAATTGGGAAATAATGTGAGACTTCCCAGAATTCTCAGGAGAAAGCCATGCCCACACAGAGGCCTCATTGACTCTCTCCAGAGTGACAGGCTAGACTCCACTCCTAGATTCCCAATCATGAAATTGACATCAAGTACATGACTTCCACAGTGTGGATGATCACAGAGGTTGGTCATTTGACAGGTCTGAAGGAGAGTGTAGAATGAAAGAGTAAGATTGCACTTTTCTGGTCAGCAGTCAATGACGTAGGAATCTGTACTGTCATGGGCTATCAGGTTTCTTCATCAAAAGCTGCTTATAAGAGTTGAGAATGATCATGGTGTGCCTAGCCAGATGACAATTTACCTGTTTCAACAGACCCTTTTCTCACTAGCTTTGTTCACTTTCATCTACTTGAATAGTTGATATTAAATCCACCTCTATAGCTCTCCTTCTGAAGCTCACCGTTCCAAGATTATCATCCACAACTGTTTCCTTTGGTCATTTGCGCCTTCATTTTAGAGGGTTGAGGTAACATGTAAGCTTTTAGAGCAGTGGTTCTCAACTTTCATAATGCCACAACCCTTAATACACTTCCTCATGTTGTGGTGACCACCAACCATAAAATTATTTTTGCTTCTACTTCATAACAGCAATTTTGCTAGTGTTATGAATCAGATGACCCCTCCGAAGGGATCATTCAACCCCCAAAAGGGGTTACAACCCACAGAATGATGACCACTGTTTTGGAGGGCTCTAGGTAACAGGTAATATGTTATCTTGATGGAAGTCCTACAAATTAACTTTTAAGAAGTTCTACAATTTTAAGTGTCTAACAAGGTGTGTTAGTCTGGGGAGACCAGAGGAACAAATTCAAGGGCACGCATATAGGTATAAGGAAAAGGTTTATATACAAAAGGAATGGGACGTGGAGAAAGCATCCCAGCCCAGTCCAGTTCAAAGTCCTAAGTCCGGTATTAACCCATATGCCCAAAATCACTCTATAAAGTCTTCTTCCGACTCACAAAGTCACAGGTCAGGGTGCAGAATCCTGGTGCTGGCATGGCACCTCACCTCCAGGGCCCAGGGTCCATCAACAGCAGAAGCAACTCATCGCTGGCAGAGGTCTCCATCTGGCCGCCCCAGCTTCAGAGGGCTGGCTCCATCAGGGCAAAGCTGTGTGGTCTCTCCGCTGGCTCCTCCAGCTTCTCGAACGCTGCCAGCTTCTCATGTCCATGATTATTCGTCTCTCTAACTCCCAAAAACTGGGGAAGATAGCTTCTCATCTTCACAAAGGAAATATCGCGAGATTTCCCAGAAGTCTCAGGAGAAAGCCATGCCCACATAGAGGCTTCATTGGCTACTCAATGGCTATCTCCAGATTAACAGGCTAGACTCCACCCACACATTTCAGTCATAAAATTAACATAAGCACATGACTGCCACACAAGGTTAGCATAAACTGTTCAATGTAAGACTGAAGGCAGAATTTTTGGTAAAATGAAAGGAGCACTGAAATATATAAATAAAAACTATATTTATGGCTCTATCAAAATTATCTAATTTCAGTTTATTATATCATTCCATTAGAAAACAATAGCAAAATTTCACCAACTTACTTTATGTAACTTTGCTTCATATAAATAATATCAAAGATCCATTATTCTGAAGAAATTTCTGGTGAAGAATCACTATACTTTATTAATTTTTCAAAACCGAATTAAAGACATTGAAAACTGGCATTAAAACCTTTTAAAGAAAGTAAGGGTTCATTCTTATTTGGAGACTGTATTAAGAACAAAATTGATTTGTGAAGTTTGCCTTCATTCATCTTGCCAAAAATAGTATTACTCTAATAGAAAAAATACTTACAGTTTTAAGCATAACTTTGAGAGACACGTGTTTGATCATAATGAAATTTTTGCCACACATATTGATGTATGTATCACACTTAAAATATGTATCTAACACATATAGGGTCTAAATGTAATCACTTCTCAATTACAAAAAGATTAGTGGGTTTGGTATAGGTTTAAAGCTTTGGTGTGATGGTTAGATTTTTTTAATAGTCATTTTATAGGGGGACTCTTCCAGATCTTATAACAATCCATAATTCGATTGTATTAAACACACTTGTACATATGTTGCCAACCTGATTTCCAAAACATTATTTTCAATTTGAGCCTTTGGTATCAGCTGCTCTTTCTCCTTCTCCCTGTCCCACCCTCCAATCCTTGATCAATCATATATTGTTATTGTTATTTCCTATCTTAAACCATCCATTTTCTCCCTTCATTCACAATTTCTATTATTTCTCCCCCTGGGGGTGGGGTGGGGTGATTATATATCCAACCTTGTGATCAGTTGCCCCCTTTCTCACCCTTCCTCTACACTCATGGTATCTCTACTCACACTACAAACAGTTATCTGTCCTGGATTCCATGTGTCAAAACTTCTTATCTATACCAATCTACTTACTTTGGTCTAGCCAGATTTTTAAGTAGAACTGGGTTATAATAGGGGAGGGGGGTGGGGGGGAAACATTCAGGAACTAGAGGAATGGTGTGGTTTCATAGGTGCTATATTGCACTTTGGGTGAATCATCCCATTCTTGTGACGCTTTTGTGAGGGGACATCAAACTGTCTACAGATAAGCTCTGGGTCTCCACTCAGCCCTCTTTGTTCACATCGATATAATTGCTTGTTTGGGATCTTTTGATACCTGATCCCATCTACTTCTTACGATCACACAGGCTGATGTGCTTCTTCCATGTGGACTTTGTTTCCCTGCTAGACGGCTGCCTGTTTAATTTCACGCCTTTAAGAACCCAGACACTGTATCTTCTAATAGCTTAGCACGATCAGCCTTTTTCACAACATTTTGGCTTCAACAACTCTGTTGGGAAGGTGAGTACGAAAGAGTGCCAAGTTATTAAACCAGAGTTCTTGTGTTTAAGGAGGCCTCGAATAGAAGCCCCAAAGTCCATCTGCTATCTCAATACTTAACAAATAAATATTTGTGCATTGACCTATATCCCTATCATTGTAAGTTTATATATATATATATATATATATATATATATATACATGCCTATAACTATACCTAGTTATAGGTCTCCTAGTTCTCTCCTCTATTTCCTTTCACCTTCCTTCTATCCCATTATCATGCATCGTGCTTGCCCTCCATTTGGTTCTGAGTAATCCCTCTTGGATATATTACACTTGATGAAATCCCACCAGGCATTTTACACTCTACTCACCATAGATTTTAGGTCTCTTGTCCCTGAGTTTATTGGTTCCTTTCTACCTCTTCCTGTCCCCTCCTGTCCCATTTCCCCCCAAGAACCACTGGTCTCATTGCTTTCTCCTAAGGATTGTTTCTCTTGTCTATCTTCTATAGATACATAAAGAAACAAAACAAAACAAAAAAGTCTATAAATGATTTCAAGTCTGTCTGCTGACCTTTATAAATGTTTTCCAATCTTGTCTGATGAGGTGCCAATTCCTGATCTCCAAGTCAGAAGTCTATTTTCAGGATTCCTCAGGGACTTCATTGTTTTGCCACCATTGTTGCCCTGCTGTACTCCCTTTGTGTTTCACTGGACACACTTTCTGCAGTATCTTCAGTGTCTACAGTGCTATTTCCCATAGCACTGTGGGTAAGTGAAACAATTTCATGTCTTGTGATGGATCTGGCCCCACCATTCTTTGTGCACTGGCTACTTTGAGCAGGGATGTTGTTGTCCTTTGAGCTTAGTGGGTCATATTGAGGTGTTCTCTCTCTCAGTCTCTCTCTCTCTCTCTCTCTCTCTCTCTCTCTCTCTCTCTCTCTTCCTCTCTTCCCCCACCCCCACCTTCCAGGAAGGTGCGCCCTTGTGGTCTAGACAGAGTCATCACCCTCCCCGGGCTATATCTTCTCTACTCTCCTCTGTAGTATAATCTTCAGGGGAGGGGGGTCAACATTGCTCAACTTGGATCCAGCTACTTGCTGCACATGGTAAATGACTACACACTTGAAGGCCAATGAACATAAGTTGGATTCCCCCTAAGAGTTATCAGTTGTTCAGAGCAATGGTGGCCAAGGTTAAGCTACCATATTGAGTCTAGGGGCCGCCCTTCTTGTCACATGTATACCCTTTGTCCCTCCCTTTCCTACTGCATGTACACCCCTAGCTCATCCTCCTTCTGTTATGCTTATGCCTATTGTACAGTCCCTTCCTGTGATGTATGTCTTTACATATAATTAGTAGGCATGCACACCCAAGGATATATAAGCCTTGGTTAGCAATAAATCAGACTTTCTCCTGCCTTCTCCCATTTTTCTACGACTTTACTATAATCTCTTTATATATTTTAACTGTACAATTGCACTTACTGAACCCATAATTAGTTGTGGGGGACTGGCTAACTACACAGACAGGATCTGGTTCCCCTTTCTCTTTTCCATGGAGACATAAAATTAACCTCCCTGTGGATGGATCAGTGCCCAATTCTCCCACCATCCTCTTTTTACAGCTCTCTCTTTTACACTCCTTTTTTAGTAAACTGCCATACACATCCTTGGATTGGGTCTGATCCCTTCCAAAGTGGATGAACCTCAGCCCTGGCTTTATGCATTAAGTAGCTTATCCTCTATGTCCATTGTACTTTTTGAGCCTATCTCAGTGGTCTCATATTGTACTGGTTCATTTGTGCTTGGCTAGCTTCACTTATAATTTCCTCCAACTCTTCCCAATGAGCTTCATGCTTCATCACTGCTTTTTAGGGCTGCATAGTGTTATCCTAGCTTCATATATAGAATTTCTGAGTTTTTTTGTCCACTTCTATGTTCTGGAACTGTTTGAGAAGAAATTGTGTCAGTTCTTGGCTAAATCCTTAGTAGAATTCTCCCGTGAAGTCATCATGCCTTGGGGATTTTTCAGTTGGTAGTCCCTTGATAACCTTTTCTGTGTTATCTATTAGTATATGGGTCTGATGAGTTTCTTGACAACCATCTGGGATAATCTAGGAGGGAATTTTTTTCCCCAACTATTTGTCTATGTCTTCCAAGTTGTTGACTTCATTGGAATACAAATCTCCCTACTACTGTGTAATTAACCTCTTAATTTCATTAGGGCCCATTGTATTTTCCTGTTTCATCCCTCATCCTGACTATGTTTTTTCCATCCTTTCTTTGGTTAGGTTTGCCAAAGGTCTATCGATTCTGTTAATCCTTTAAAAAGAACCAGCTTTTAGCTACATCGATTTTTTTTTGCAGTTTTCTTGTTTCCCACTCATTATCTCTGCCTTGATCTTTATCACTTCTTTTCTTTTGCTATTAGTAGGATTATCTTGTTGGCTCTGCTCTAAATGTGGGAGGGTTTGTGAGTGTATCAATCATAAGTCTCTCCCTTTTTCACGTGTGCATTTATTTCCATCAAGCTTCTTCTGATAAGTGTTTTTGCCGTGTCCCAAAGATTTGGGGTACATTGCAATATGGTTCTTGTTGGTTTCTAAGAACTTCCTAATGTCATCTCTGATCTGGGCCAGTTCCCACTTATTTTGTAGCAGGCAGTTATCCATCCTCTAATTTTTTGCCCCTGTTTGCTTAAATGTCCTTTTGTTGATTTCCAGCCTTATTGTGCAGTGGTATGAGAGCAAAGTCTGAGTGATCTCTATGTGCTTGAATTTACCCAGACTCGATTTATGTCCAGTAGGTGATGTAGCTTTAAGCAGGTGCCATGTACACCTGAAAATAATGTGAATTTTTTACGTCGAGTGAAGAGTTCTACAAATGTCTATTAGACTGTAGCTTCCTTATTAAGCTTCATTCCCTTTGATATATCTTTCTCAGAGAGCAGTGAATTAAAGTTACATGGTATGATTACAGAGTCTGTGATTTCTTTTTTCATCTTTCAGAGTGTTTAATTGATGAATTTCACGTACTATCATTGAACATGTTTGCATTTATTATGCTCATTGTTTCCTATAGACCTTGGATCCATGTGATCACACAGCTTGCCTATGCTTTCCTGCTTCATGCACCAGCAGAAAAACGAGTCTGAAAGGGCTTCTGGCTAGCATCTGACACATGAACTTCGGTTGATCTGGGCTAGGACACTTTATTTTCTTGGCATCACTACCCTCTGGTGGGAGTAAGAAGCCTTACTCCTGGAGAGCTGTTGCTGGATTTGAACCGCCAACCCAGTGGGCTGCAGTCCTGCACACAACCACTATGCCACCAGAGCTCAGCCTGACACTTTCATGATTAAAAAAAAAAAATCTTGGTGCATGTTGGATTACTGTTAGGTGTTTCCTTGGAAGTGTGATGAGGTTGTAACTCTTATTGAGTTTTACAATCCCAGCAGCCCCCAATAAGACATCTGTGAGTCAGAATCCAGTTTATGTCCATGAAAGCTCCTCTGCATTAAGAATTCACAACTATTCTCATTTGCATTGAGATAAAAACCCATTCTGGATCATTAACCTTACTCATGTCAGCCATAGCCTTCATATCGTACTGCCCTGTAACTGTGTTCATCTTTTCTGGGCCTTTGGGCTACAGCATAGATTCCTGCACTGTGTTTTCTCCCTGTGTTATTATAGAACTTATTATAGATCCCATTATCATAGTAATATCTACCTTAAGACATATGTAAAGTTATTCAACATGAACATAATTCATTCCCTTAAGAATTGTTGTTGGGCAGGTGTGGTAGATATCTGAATAAAGGATAAAAAAATCTGAATAAATACACTCTCTTCTGCATCACATAGCTGCCATACTGTGTCATACTGTGGTGACTTGCATGCTGCTGTAATACTGGAATTTTGCCATCCTAATTTAAACCATGAGGGTCGCCCATGGTTTCAGGAGAGCTTCCAAACTGTATTAATTGTCTACTGTTTTTATAACAGAAGTATCACAAGTAGGTGGCATCTACAAAGAACTGTATTTCTTACAGTTTGGAGGCTATTGTTATTCTCATTCAAGGTGACCTTGAATGGGTTCCAATTCATAGCAACTCAATGTACAACAGAATGAAACACTGCTAGGTTCTGCGCCATCTTCACAATGCTGAAATATTTAATGCCACTGTGATAGACACAGTTTCAATATGTCTTACTGAAAGTTTTGTTTTGTTTTTTTTTGCTGAACTACTTTGAGCAAGCATGATATTCTTTTCCTGAGACTGGTCTTTCCTGATAATATGTGCAAAGTAGTGAGATGAAGTCTCACCGCACTGGCTTCTGACTGCATTTCTTCTAAGACAGATTTGTTTGTTCTTCTGACTCTCCATGGCATTTTCAATATTCTTTGTAAGCACCATCATTTGAAGGCATCAAATCATCTTTGGTCTTCTTTATTCATTGTATAACTTTCATATATGTAAATGAAGTGATTGAAAATACCATGACTTGGGTCAGGTACACTTAAAAGCTCAATGTGGAAATTCTTGATCTTGAATACTTGAAGAGATTTTTCCAGTGCAATACCTATTTTGATTTTATGATTGCTGCTTCCACGAGCACTGTGATTGTGAATTGACATTGTGAATCCAAGCAAGATGAAATCCCTGAGTTTTTTTATCGTTTCTGTTTTTCATAATGTTGTCTACTGATCCAACTGTGATTTTTATTTCCTTTACATTGAGTTATACTCTGTATTGAAATATATAGCCCTTGATCTTTATCATCAAATACTCAATTTCCCATCATTTTCAGCAAGCAGCGTTGTATCAGCTGCAGATTACAGACTGTTAATAAGCTTTCTTCTAGTTCTGATGCTGTGCTCTTGTTCATATAGTCCAATTTCTCAAATTATGTACTCATGATACATACTGAACAAATACTGTAAAAGAATACATCTTAGTAGGCATCTTTCCTGATTTCAAACTGTACAATATCCCCTTGCAGTACTAGGAAATCCACCTTTGAGCCTATCTCCAAGTCCCAAGTGAGCACAATTAAATGCTTTGGAATATTCTTTCTCGAAACGTTATTTAGTTTGTTATAATTCACACAGTCCAAGGCCTTTTCAAGATCAATGAAACACAAGTAAACATCCTCCTGGTATTTTCAGCCAAAGTCCATCTGACTTCAGGAATTATATGCCTGTATCATATTTTCTTCTAAATCTGAATTGAATTGCTAGCAGCTCCCTGTCTATGTATTGCTATAATTATTTTTAAATTAATTTCAATAAAATTCTATTTTCATGTGATATTAATGACACTTTTCTCTAATTCCCTCATCATGTTAGGTAGCCTTTCTTTGGTACAAATGAGGTCTCTTCCAGTTGGTTAGCCAGGTAGTGTTCTTCCAAAATTGTTGGGTGCTTCCAGTGCTGGTGGAAACATTTATACTGGTAGTCCATTAACTTCTGGAGTTTTTACTGCTTTATTTTGTTGATGTCTTCAGTGCAATCTGCATTTCTTTCTTTACTACAACCAGTTCTTCATCATAAGATGCTTTTTTATGTAGTTGCATGCCAATCTTTTATTTATTTTGATATAGTGGCTCTGTGTGTTCTTTCCATCTTTTTTATGCTACCACAATTTTTGTTATTATTATTTTTTATACTTCCTTCCTTGCTCAATACTGTGCCCACAGCATCTTTCAACATTGCAACTCAGGACTTGGATTTTTCTACATTCCTGTCAGCTGAGCTAAGTTAGCCTTATTCATTTTTGTCTTTCTAACTCCAAGTTTCTCCACATTTCAACATACTACTTTACTTCATCTTCTTGAGATTCCCTTGAAATTTTCTGTTTGCCTTTTTCATTTGATCCTCCACTCCCGCCCCCCACCAACCCCCCGATTTGCTTTCACCTATTCTACATTCAAGAAGCCCTGCTACATTAGAAATGGGGTGAGTACAGATTGGGGAACCAAAGTCCATCAGCAAGTGAAGCGACATCCCCTTACAGAGGGGTCGTAGGGAGGAGACGAGCCAGTCAAGGTACAGTGTAGCAGCAATGAAATATGCAACTTTCCTCTAGTTCATAAATGCTCCCCCCTTCCCCTCACTATAATGATCCCAATTCTACCTTATAAATCCGGCTAGACCAGGGGATGTACACAGGAGCCAGAAACTTGGGGAATTCAGGACAGATGATCCCTTCAGGACCGGTGGTGAGAGTGGTGATACGGGGAGGGAGGAGGGATGGTGGGGTAGAAAGGGGGAACAAATTGCAGAGATCTACATATAAGTTCCTCCCTGGGGTACGGGCAACAGGAAAGTGGGTGAAGGTAAACATCAGACAGTGTATGATATGACAAAATAATGATAATTTGTAAGTTATTAAGGGATCCTAAGGGAGGGACATGGGGAGGGAGAGGAAATATGGGGAGCTCATACCAGGGGCCTAAGGAGGATCTTTCAAGAAGGATGACAGCAACAAATGTGCAAATGTGGTCTGCATAAAATGGATGTACCGCGTTGGTCGCGATAAGAGTTGTATGAGCCCCCAATAAAATGATATAAAAAGAAGAAGTCCCGTTGGCATAGTGGTAACGTGTTGGGCTGCCAATGAAGCGGTCAGTATTTCGAAACCAGCAGCTGCTCCTCAGGAGAAAGAAAGGAGTTTCTACTCCGGTAAACAACTATCGCCTCAGAAACTCACAGGGTCACTTATACCCTGTACCATGAGGTGGCTACAAGTCAGCATTGACGTGTCATATCCCACTTGCAAGAACAATGTCAGAGTTTGGTTTGAGATTCACTGGGACCTTTTCCTTCTTCCCTGTTTTGGCAATCACTGTTGGTTCTCTTCCTGTGTGATGTTCCGGATGTCATCCTACAGCTCATTCGGTCTTCTGTCATTAGTGTTCAATGTAGCAACTTCTAGAGATAGTCCCCAAAATCTGCAGAATATATGCATCTTATCGGGTCATAGTTTGGCTCCCATGAACTTGTTTTCATTTTCTTCCACTTCAGCCTGACTTAAGCACAATTGATGGCCTGTTTCCCAGTTCCCAACCTTGTTTTCCTGATGATGTTGAACGTTTCTTCATGGTCTCCTTACACATATGTAGTCTTTTTGAGTTCTGTGTATTTAATCTGACAAAGCTCATGTCTACCTTCACTATTTATGTTTTTGAAAAATAGTATGTGCAATGTAGGAGTCATTGGTCTTGCAAAATTATATAACACTCTCTCCACTTTTGTGTCCATCACCAAGACCATCTTTTTTCAACTACTGTCCCTTCCTCTTTGTTTTCATACTTGTTTATCCCAATTGCCAATAATTATCATTGCATGTTTGATTCACTTCAAACTGAAGACATTGGTAAAATTGTTCAATTTCTTCATCACTAGCTTCATTGAATGGTTTGTAAATTTTAATAATAATTGTATTAATTATTATATAATTAATGTATTTGTGAGTGTACAACTATCACAGACAACAATTAAAGATAGATCTTTAAATGTTTATTTTTGACCACAAATGCAATGCCATCTCTTGCATTATTCTTCCTGACATAGCAAACCAGATGATTTCTGAATCGCAATGTCCAAATACCAGTCCACTTTAACTCACTAATGCCTAGCATATTAATCGCTATGATTTCCATGTTCTATTTTTTAATGAACGTACATGGTGGTTTTCATGACTGTTGCTTGAGTCATGCCCCATCGGCAGGGTTTCAAAAGCTCTACTCCAGCCAAATCACTATGGCCAGCAATGCTTTGAGGAGGGAGACAGTCCTTCTGCACTTGTATTTTTATTGATTTTTCATCCTCTGCAGTTCCTCTTTCTTTCTGCCACTACATCTGACAATGTTACATTGCTATCCAGAAAGTTTAAAGTGGCTAATCCCTCAGAAATGAATACCCTATTGTTTCTTCATAATCTGCTATTAGTTTGGAAGCTCCAATAATACCTGTTTATTTCACAGGACCTTGCAGATATTTGAAACACCAATATCACAAGGGGATCTAGGGAAAGAGTTTCTCTATCCATTCTGGTGGAAAATCCTTTTCTCAGCTTCTCTTGCATTCATCACTGATCTCTAAGTGGGTTGTGTTTTCCCCACTCTTTGTGCTTCTTTTTTGGTGCCTGTTCAGCAATTTTTATGAGACTTAAGGCACACTCTACACTGACAGAAGCTTCATTCATTTAACTAAGAAAATCCCATTCTCAAATGAGATGACATCCACCACCATAAGGCTTCAGATTTACAGTATCAATGTGGAGGTACATAAGACTAGCAGAAAGGCTTGCTGTTCTACTTCTGAAAATTAGCCAAAGGATCACTATGTAATATTGTCTAAATTGCTACTAGAAGATAAGCTGCCTCATCTGGAAGCCTTCAAATTACCTAGTGGCTACAATAGTGGACTCAGATATACTAACAACGATAAGATAGTGCTGGAGCGAATAACATTTTCATCTGTTGTACATGGAATTTCTGTGAGTTGGAGCTACCTCAGTGTCAACAATTACCAATAACAACACCAATAATAATGTTTTCTTCTATACAAGCCCACTAAAAACCCCTTGAAAAGAACTAGGACAGGGCTGAGCCCCGGTGCATAGTGGTTTAGTGTGGGACTGTGACCCACTGGCTTGGTGGTTCATATCCAGCAGCAACTCTCCAGGAGCAAGGCTGGGCCTCCTACTTTCACAAGGCTGGGCCTTCCACTCCCACCAGAGGGCAGTGAAGCCCCCCCAAAAAACAAAAAAACAAAAAAAGAACTCAGACAATGCTCCAGATAAATGAGGCATGCTTCTAACAACAAAATAAAATTGTTACTAGATGTTACTAGATATGAACTCATATTACTGTACTGAAACAGCATTCCTCTTCTAGACCTTTTTGATCCAGTAAACTCCACTGCCTTTGAGTCACTGACTCAACACACTCATAGGACAGAGTCAAATAGCCCCATAGGGGTTTTAAGGCTGTTATTTTTTTTTCTTAAAAATCAAATAATCAGAATATATTCTGAAGAGGTCAGGGAAAGCATGTATGAGAACCCAACATTTTCTGGTCTTTTGAAAAAGCACATTTTATTACCATGCAATCCACATATAGTTCCATTTTCTAGTGTGTAATATAACATCCACGACTAAAAATGTGGTTAAAAAATCATTTTATTGGGGTCTCATAGATCATTTTTCACAATATATAAATCCATATACTGTGTCAAGCACCTTCGCATGTCTGCTGTTGTTATCATCTCCAAATATCCACTTTTCCACTTGAATCCTTGATATCAGCTTCCCATCCTTTCCCCTCTTCCCCTGATCGCCCTTCCCCACCAACCCTCAATACTTTAAAAATTATTACTGTTCTGTCATATCTGCCCGACCTCTCCCTCAGCCCACTCCTTTGATGTCTGTCCTCCAGATAGGAGGTTATATGTATATCTTTGCAGATGGTTCCGTCTCTCTACCCCACCTTCTCTGCACCCATCCACAAGCTCCAATCTCACCACTAACCCAAAGGGCCTCATCTATCCTGGGTTCCCCTCTAACTCCCCTCTCTACCAGTGTACCTTCTCCAGTCCAGCTGAACTTGTAAGGTAGAGTTGGGATCTTGATAATTGGAGGGAGGAAATCTTTAGGAACTAGAGGAAAATTGTATGCATCATCACTGCCTCACTGCACCTTGACTGGTTTGTCTCCTCCCCGTGGCTCCCCTGTAAAGGGGTGACCAATTATCCACCAGTGGACCTTAGACCCCCACCCGGCTGCCCCCCTCATTCGTAATGATGTGATTCTTGTTCTTTGTTGCTCGAGACCTGCTCCCTTCGGCCCCTCTTGATCACACAGGCTGGTGTGCTTCTTCCATGTAGGCTTTGCTGCTTCTGTGCTGAACAGTGACTCATTTATCTTCAAGTCTTTGAGACTCCAGACACTTAATCATTTGGTAGCTGAGCACCATCTGTTTCTTCCACTCTGTTTACCTCTGTATCCATCTGTCTTCAGCAATTGTATCGGGAGTCAATTGATCCATTGATTTTGATTTTTGTTCTTTGATGCCTAATAGCTGATTGTTTTTATATAGGAGAGTGCTACATATTCCTCCCATGCAGTGGCTGATGGGTTCTAAGGGCCAATGTTTTGTTAGCAGAGAGTTTTAACCACTATATCATTAGGGCTCTTTTACTTTCTTTCTTTCTTATTTCCTTCCTTCTTTTCTTCCTTTCTTTCCTCCTTTCCTTCCATTTTTCCTTCTTTCTTTTTCTTCTGAGTCTAGTCTGACCTATTCTAGTCTTGTCTCTAGAAATTAAGCTGCATACTTTTCCTCAAAATATGTCACATTTTTTTTTTCCTGGCAGGGTATGTCAAAAGGAAAAGGAAGAAGACCTGTGGGATGATGATATTCCAACACTGTCGGTCTGCTCTTCAAAGCAGCAAAGTCAATACAGAAAGGAACTGTGTCTTCTTCTTTTCCAGTTTGCACAGTCCCTGTGACAAGCAGGGCCTCTGTGAGTGTGAACCCAAGAGGAAATGTTAGATCTTCATGAGGTTTTCACACCCTCATTATTTTGTGCACCTCTCTCGTGCAGCATGATTTCATCTCCTTCCTCTGCAGTTTGCTCCTCAGCCTGTTTAAGTAATTTGCCATTTTTCTTCAACTCCTTTAGAATGTGTTGCCTTCATCTCCATGCACTAATACTTACTTAAGAAAGGCAGAGCCGTTTTCAAAAGAAGTGATTTGTAAGAGATAAAGTCATTCTTCCCAAATCACATAATAAGTGAGTGAGACAGTTAGAACTAGAACTCAAATCTTGTGGTGGAACATTCATTGTTCTTGTATCCCGACAAGTAAGGCCTACTTCTAAAGTTAAGCCAAAAATACTCCACACAGATTCATAATGAGAGGGGGCATGCTTCCTCTGACTGCTTCCCTGAATGAAGAAGCGAAGCGATTATTACACAATTGAGAAGGAGGTGCTTTGAGAAAGAAACATTAAGAATGTTGAAAATAGGTTGTGGGCGGGTATGTTGTCCGTGTTGACTAGAGAAAGAAATTCATAAACACTCATGCGTATATAAGAAAGAGCTTTATATTAGAAAGTAATTGTATATTTTTAAAAAATCCCAGCTTAGTCCAGAACAAGTGCATAAGTCTGATATTTGCTGAAATTTCCTATACCAGTCTGTAAATTCCTCTTCTGACCCATGCCACACATGCAGAATGCAGGAAGACCACAGGCCAGTGGGTGGAAAGCCTTGTGGATGCATTTATGGAATTACCTCAGCACTGGCATGGTCTTCAGGTGGCTCCTACAGCTCCAGGGCTCTAGCTCTCTCAGTGTAGCTCCATGTAGCTTGTCAACAGAAATGTGTCACGGAGAGTTCGTGTGCATCTGGCCTCCAGCGAGCTATTTATCTCCATGGTACCTGCAAATGATATCATCAAACTATGATCTGATTGACAGGCTAGACTCCACCCCTTTTCAAGTTGACACCAGATTATGTGACTGCTACAGTGGGGCGGGGACAGTTGTTCTGGAGACAACATGTAATTTACTCATCCTCTTTTCTGTTGCCATGCTCCAAGCATTGTGAAACAAATGACATCAAAATGGAACAATTCGTTGTTACTTCTCCCTGGAACTTAAAAGATTAATATTCAGTCTGGTTAGTCTTTAACAAATATTTCTGTTTTCTGGCCTGAAATCACAAGCTAATCACTTACTTGAATTTTCACCACTAAAGAAAGCTTAAGACATAGCTTGCTAAAATCATGAAGTAAAATTTTCAAAGTGTAGTAGCAGAAGAACTAGATGATGCCCAGCTACCACTGCTAATTATTTGAAAAGGATCCCAAAAAAGGGACTTCAGTAGAGTGGGGGTACACAGTGGAGCAAAACCCCAAATCATAAAGTATACTAGGCTTACTAGTCTGGTGGATACTTGCAATCCCTTGGCAACTCTTCACTCCCAGAACTATAACTCCTCCTCTGACTCAGCTTGCAACTAAAAAATATACAGCCTTGGAAGGGAAGAATAACATCTGAGAAGTATACACTCCTCATAATTTTCAATATACAAAATCAAAAGGACAGGATTTGCTAATGGATAAAAACTCTTGATAGCAAGAAGGGACAAAAAAGGATGAATAATAATGGAAAAACACAGGAAGGACAGAACTGGGAAGAGTGCTCATATATCTTGGGGACTACAATCAATGTATGAATTGTTGAATGGATAACTAATTCACTCTGCAAAATTCAAATCCTTAACAAAAAATTTTAAGCAAACAAGGAATCGCAATAACCCAATTCCACTAGTTTCCCATGTCAATATTTCCATTAAACTGCTTCATAATAGAAGACCAACAAGAATTATAAAAATGTTCATAACACAGGATGTCTAAGAAAAGAAGATGGAAGCACTGGTCTCTGTTCTTCAGGAACAAATGAGTAAGAGGGAAACCAGTCTCAGAGAAGAAACAAGGATACAGGACTACCCACCATGGTCTCACTTACCATAAGTTCTGAAGAACTGAAGTTGTTCACCTACTACCGTCCATTGTCCTGACCAGAATCATAATAGATGGCATGGAAGAAAACTGGAGAAATATGGTGAACAAAACACAACTTCTTACAAAAGATTGGCTTCCTGGACCAGTTGAAACTAGAGCACTCCCACACTATTGCCTCAAAATACACTCTAAACCTTTTGAAAAATGTAACTAATGTCACTAAATAATTTATACAGAAATTGACAAATAGGAACCTATTCTACTATGTAAATTTTCACCAAAAACAAGCAAACAAACAGAAATACTATTCAAAAAAATGAGAATGTGGGCAACAGTGTTTCCACAGAAAGATGTGTCCGCATGTCATTCTGGTTCCCCTCATGTATTTTGTCTATATATTTGCTTTATTTGGAGATGCTGGAGAAAGATGGACTTTCTACTCCTATAAACAGTTAGAGTCTCAGACTGTCAATGGAGCAGTGCTGCCCTGCCATCGACTGATGGTGGTGAGTGCAGTCTGGAGCGGGGCAGCTGGCAGGAAGCACAGCTTTCAGAAGGAATGCCCAGCGCAGTTCTTTGTTGCTGAAGGCATTGAGTCATTTCCCTTAAGTCCCACTTCCACTGCACTTCATCCTCGAAGTCATTACCAGGGCTTTAATATCTTCCTTATTTTGACAGTTAGGATTTTTTTCCTAGCCATTATCCAAATGAAATATTGATTCTCACTTATGAGCCTCCTGATCCTTCCCCACTGGAATGGACAATTTATTTTGCTACTATAGCTAGATCTATAAGATTAAAAATGGTTTTGCAAAAAGAAAATAAAGTACGAAGTATTAAAAACTGAATAAAGATGCTTTTCCAGAGACATTAAAATGTTGTTTGTAAAAACAGAGCTTAATTTGCTGAAAATAGAAACTGAAACTAAAAATGATTGCCATCAGTTTTCTCTAATGGACACTCAGTTCCCCCCCACACACACACACACACTCCCACCCCCACTAAGATGCACGTTGAAAGCCTTTTTAAAATGATAATTATGGTCCACGTGAAAACTAAACAAGGCAACTTAACTAACTAGATTAGCTGGTAAACTTATAGTGTCTAGCCTCCAACTATTGTTAAATTCTTTATGAATACACTTGTTATTTCTTCACACCTAACCTCTTTCACAGTGCACTCAATTAACCCTGGTGAAGAAACTCACATTCCCTTTTTACTCTTTTCCTTAATAAGACAGCTTAAATTGATATATAAATTATTTTAACAATGTAATGATGCTGTCACTAAACAAGGGAGGCCTGATATTGTTATAGTTGCCCATTCGTCTGTTAACTGCAATGTCACCAGTTTAAAACCACCAGGTGCTTCATGGGAGAAAACCTTGGTTCTCTTCTTCCTTCAAGAATTACAGTTGTTTTTTGGTTTGTTTGTTTTAAATAAAAGAATTACAGTTTAGGAAATACACAAGGCCAGTTCTGCCCTATAAGGTTAGTATAACAAGTGTGAGCACTTTAGTTATTAGGAAGCTCTGCAATGTGAAACTATTGGGGCAGTATGATCTTATTTACCTTTACCTTAGTGTTTGTGAAATAGTTTGCTCACGCTTCTGTTTGAGTGCCTTCTGTCCTTTATTATAACTAGATTTATTGTCCCCATAGGGCTATAGAGAGAGTTTTAATCACAGTTAGAACAAACAAATCACTGGATCTGGCTGAAGCCCTAGAAATATGGGATAAGGATTCACATGTCTATTGCCCTATAAAGTTCTCTTGGCATCATTTTTTCCAACAGGTAAGCTCTGAAGGTTATCCGAGGTCAGTATGATTTCAGTGAAGTAGAATTTAAGAATTGCCTTGATATTCCATCCATTTCAACCATTTAAACCAAAAAACCTCTGGTACCTAGCAAGTGCTCATGACTCAGCTAGCCTGTGTCTCATTTCCATAGCAATGCATCAAAGGTGCAACTCCCCTCAAGCAAAGAATTTCAATTATTTGCATGGCCTTTTCAAAGCCATCTAATTTTCCACCTTTCCTTTTTTGTTAAGGCTGCTTCTATGTGGAATGCCCATATGTATTCTCTGCATTTTCCACTTCATCATTTGTGGCAGTCACCTAATCTGGTGTCAATTTGAAGACTAAGAGTATGGAGGTGGAGTCTACCCAGTCAATCTGGAGATAGCCAACGAAACCTCTGTGTGGGCCTGGCCTTCTCCTCCGAGAATTCTGAGAAATCCAGTGGTATTTCCCCTTTGGAGGTGGGAGACTTATGACTCATTCTCTGGGAGACATTGCAGCCGACAAGATACATGGAAGCATGCTGATAGACCCTGGGCTCTGGAAACTGGAGGAACCAAGGGGAGACCCCTGCCAGTGCTGGGTTGCTTCTACCACCACTGGATACACAAGACTTTGCACCCACTGGCTAGTGATTGTTCTGGTGTCATTGCATGTGCTTCATGAGTCTGAAGAGGACTTATAGATTGGTATCCGACATATGGACTAATATCAGACTTATGATGTTTGATTGGACTGGGCTGGGATGTTTTCTCAATGTTCAATTGCTCTTTCTTATATACATATGCATATTTATGAATTTTGTTTCTCTCGTCGACCCAATCTAATTATCTTTCTATCATTTGTGTGCTTTAGAGTCTATCTATCACTGACTCAGCTGACTCGTCTCCAAGAAGCCTTCCCAGAAGTCACCTTTAAATAACATTTTTCTCTGTTAAATTACCATTTGTTGTAAATGGTATGTTGCTAGAATTGCTTCTCCAACTTCCATGAAATGGCCTATATGAGAAGGCAATGGAACTGGGAAAAAATGGCTTTTAAAACAGGCCCTAGGGAAGTAGTCCGAGCTAGAGGTGATATGTAGCCTAGATGATGTGTACAGAATCTAAAATCTTCAGCAACCAGTGACCAGGGTGAGTTCACACGAGCTGTTAGGTCCAGGGCCCAAGACAAAATATCTCATTGAATGGATTATTCATTTTAAAGTATCTGTGTTAATAGGAAGGTTAAGTAGGATTGCCATGAAAAATATTGAGAAAAAAATGTCTAATAAATAGCAAAACCATGCCTTGGTCTCAGTTGTTTAAAAATTAAGCCTGACATCAAGTCAGTGAATCAAATATTGTTGCATAAGATTAAGCAAGCTTATAGATCAGGATTAGAAAGAAGGATGAAAGGATCTCCAGATTTGAAAGCATACCTCATTTTGTTGCACTTTGCTTCATTTCATTTTTAAGGTATTGAGTCTGTTATAAATTGAAGATTTGTAGCAACCCTGCATATGACAATTAGATCTGTGCTATTTTTCCTACAATGTATGCTCATTTCATGCCAAACCAAAACAATGCATCATTGCTGGGTAAATAAGTTGTTTAAAACCTCTTTAACATGTTGAAAAAGCAAGGATCTCACTTTGAGGACTAAGGTGCACCTTACCATGGCATTTTCAATTACTTCATATGCAATGAGGAAGGAGAAGTGAAGAATTGATGCATTTGAATTGTGATGTTGAAGAAAAATATTGGAAGTACTATGGCCTGCCTAGAGAAGAAACACATCTGTCTTGGAAGAAGAGCAGTTAGATTGCTCCTTAGAGGCAAGGGTAGAAAGGCTTCATCTCACGCACTTTAGACATGTCATCAAGAAAGATTAGTCCCTGGGGAAAAAAAGACATATGCTTGGTCAGGTATAGGGGCAGTGAAAAGGAGGAAAACCTACTACAAGATGGATCAGTATGGTGGTTGCAACAATAGGCTCAAATATAAAAGCAATTTTGAGGACAGAAAAGACAGGGCAGTGTTTCCTTTGGCTTTATATTGGGTTGTTTTGATGGTAAACTACCTCACTTCATGGTTCCTAACAACAAGAACAGTCCAACAAACCCCACCATCAAGTCAACTGACTTATAGCCAATCTACAGGAAATGGAAGCATAACTTTTCTATTCACGGTGGAACCCAAATATTGTGATTCTCTTTATTGAGATAGTCATTTTATTGTCATAATCTGGATTAAACCCACACTACCTCCAATGAAGATTTGTACTAATCTAGATATATGTGAATAAATATAAAAGCATTAGTACAAAACTAAAGAAACTTTTATAAAACAAAATGTCTACATGTGAAGTCATTCTCTCTCAATATACCCTTATCTTTGTCTTCATACTTTTGTAGGTACTAATTCCATCTCTCTAACCTTTTCCTGAAGAATTAAACTTTCTTTAATTTACACAATGTCAAAACAGTTGCCTTGACATTCTTCAGAGACTCAAATTGTGTTTCTTTTCAAGTCCGTTCTTTGATTTTGGGAACAAAATGAAGTCTGAAGGGACAAAACTTGCTAGTGTTGAAGAACGAGCTGGTGTACTGTTGGGATGGAGGTGGGAATTCCTTAGTTCTATTTCCTGTGACTTTTGAGACAATAAAAATGACCACATTGTGATTTAAAATAACCGAGGTCAGAGCCTTCTCGGCCTTCAATATAACTGGGCCAGCAGGTCCCCTTAAAAAACATTGATTTTATTATAACTTTTGAAAGTACTTTTGCTATTATTGTTTGTATGTTGGCTTGTTTTGGAAAGATCATGTGCTACTTAATGAGACTAAGACAGGTGTACTACTAAGAGAACATGTCTGAAATCATCCACTGATCACAGAGATCTGTTTAACATGTTTTGCTTGGAATAAGCCCATATATGTCTGAACTGGAACCTTAGTGTAAATACATTTTTACTTCTCCTTTTAGTTGTTGTGAATTGAGGTGTGAGCCCAAAAGTCAGCAGTTATGAACCACCAGCCACCCCACAGGAAAAACGTGAAGCGTTCTACTCTCAGAAAGACATAGGCAGTTCTACCCTGTCCGATAGTGCTGTTTTGAATTGGAATGGACTAGATGGCAGGCAGTGCGCTCAGTTTGGGGTTGTTCCTCTAAATACTTTGGGGCTCCTCTAAGTACTTAGAGGAGCATTCAAAGTGAATTTTAGACAGCTCATTAAGAAGGCTGAGGCAGAAATATCCTAGTCCAGTGGAAGTACACAACAAAATACAAACCTTAAAGATAATTGCCGATGTCATCACCTGATACTTTTGTTTTGTTTCGAATGGGGAGTAAAAGAAGGGTTTAGAGACAACAACATACTAAGAGAATAATTAGATTAAAAAACTTACAAACAAATGTAAGCAAGTCATTTATCATAGGCAAGTTAAAAATATTAAGCCAGCTATTAATGCATATATATGTTATTGCAGTTTCTAGCTATTGTCTACTGAAAGATGTGAGCTCGTGTCTACCCAGTGACACCTCAGAGGAAAAGTCTTGAAATCTATTTTGGAAAAGTCAACCAAAGAAAACCTTAAGAAGCACACTTCTATTCTGCCAAAGATGGCTTTCCATGGGTTCGAAGATTCAATGGAATCTGGTAAGACTGTTGTCAACAAGACTACTCAAATTACATTGCTGTCTTCAGGGTGAAAAGTTATTTCAGCAATATTATCAGTTATCATATTCACAAAGTTCATAACTATCTTCAGACAATATCTTGTAAAATTCAGTGACAAAGTGGTATTTTAAAGGAATTTACAGCAAAGACAGAAGACTGTTTATTTGGAGGATTTTTTGTTTTTATCAGAGTAAAGGGCTTTGTGTTTTTTTTCTCTCTCTCTCTTCTGAGAGATGATACCCATGTTACTCATAGCCTCAGCAGTGCCAAGCACATCTGGTTTCAGAGTTCCACTGTGCAGAAGTTTCTTCCCTAATAGGATATATTCATCTGTCTTCAATTGCTTAATGATTTTCTCAACCATGTTGTTAATTTTAAATTTTACTTTATCAAGTTCTATTTTCATGAATTTAACAAGAAATATTGACTAACATGCAATAATCTCCTTGAGCAGTTTTTTTAATGAAGCAATAGCATAGCAAGCCTTAAATGTCCAGAGATTTGTAAAGCCTCTATGATTTTCATTTATTGTTACATATTTATGATCTCTGCTGAGAGCAGATCAATGACTACTGAATTCATCTCTACCAGATTTTATCGGCACTACTAATTTCCTTGCTAAAGGTATCCTTTTTTTTTTTTAATTTAAGATAACCAGAATTTGTCAATACTGCTCCATTGCCAAGGATTAATATTCTTTTCCATGAGTATGAATAAACCTGTCTTGGAAGACGTACAGCCATAATGCTCCTGAGAAATAAACCTTCATCTCACATACTTTGACCATGTTACCAAAAGGAACCATCTGCTGGAGAAGAACATACTTTCTAAAGTAGATTGTCAGTAATAAATAGAAGAACCCCTGATTTGCTGAAATATAGCAACTTTTGTGAAGATGGTGCAAGACCAGACATTTTCCATTCTGTGGTTACTATGAGTCCGTATATTTTCCATTCTAAGGTTGCTGTGCGTCTGTACTATCTCAATGGCATCTAACAGCAATGATAATTGCACCTCTGAGGCTGAGATTCCTGGATCACAGAGCAAGCATGTCTATTTCCTGTAAGGGTACTGTATATAAGACTTCAGCACACAGAGCAAGGAACTTGTTCATATTATTAGCTACTATGACATTATTTGTCTATGAACCCACACTTCAAAGAGAACACAACCTAGGATGACTATCAAACAGTGTTTTTTCTTCTTAAAGATTTAAAAAGCAAAAAAAAGATTTAAAAATGAGGACTAGTGGTCTGGAGGTTATCATTAGTACTATAATGTAGGAAAATTAGTACCCATGATCTGGAAGCCATCAAAATGCAACTGCAAAAGTTATCCTGATGTTATAAGGATGTTTAAAGAATTTAAGTTTTTATTCTTGCCCTTTATTAGACTTGTAATAGATTTTATAAAAGTGATAAAATTTTTAGTTTCACCTCATATAAAATCGATTTACTCACAATCAATACAATATGATCATTTTTCAATGTCAATAAACAAAGTACATTAAATAATTGTGCATATTAATCTTTTTAATAAATCATTTTATTGGAGGCCTGTACAACTCTTATCACAAGCCATACAAACATTCATGTGTCAACCACATTTTTACATTCGTAGCTATCATCCTTCTCAAAACATTTTTTTATTTCTACTTGAGCCCTTGGTATCTGCTTCTCATTTTTTCCCTCCTGCCCACCTCCCTCTCTCCCAAACCCTTGATAATTTATAAATTATTATTATTTTTGTCATGTCTTACACTGTCTGATGCCTCCTTTCACTCACTTTTCTATTGTAAAAATATAATCTACAAAACAAAGAACAGAGACCAAACTCCAGAAAAGCATTCTTTATCAAGGATGTTTCCTTGATATGGAAACACCTATTTGCAGATTATTTTGACCTCAAATGTGTATCCTTGAAATTTTGACTTATATCCAAGTTCTAGTCATGCTCCAGCTACAATGCCTCATATCTGAACCCATCAACACCTCATGATCACACAGGCTGGTGTGCTTCCTCCAGGTAGACTTTGTCGCTTCTGTGCTAGATGTCTGCTTTTTTGCTTTTAAGATCCCAGAGACTATATCTTTTAACAGCTGAGCACCATCAGCTTTCTTCACCACATTTGCTTATGCACTCACTTTGTCTTCAACGGTCCTGGCGGAAAAGCGAGCATCATGGAAGTGCATAATACTCTTATTAAAATGTTTCAGCAAGCTGATAAAGCAGCCAACTATTCTGACAAGTTTGGCAGAGAGATATTTGGCCAACTGACTAGGAGAGATCCATATTTGTACCCATTCCAAAAAAAGCCAACAAAACAAAATGCTCAAATTATAGAACATTATCATGGACATAATATGCAAGTAAAATTTTGCTGAAAATTATCCAACCAAGGTTGCAGCGATACATGGACAGGAAGTTGCAAGCTATTCAGGCCAGGTTTGAAAGAGGACTTGGGGCAAAGTTGTCATTTCTACTGATGAAAGGACCGTGACTGAAACGGAGAGAATACTAGAAATGCTTTCTTGTGCTTTGTTGAGTATGCTAATAACAAGCTACTGGCAACCTTGAGATAGCGGGGATTATAGAATGCATGGCGGTGCTCTTGTGGAACCTCAACATGGGTGGATCAAGAAACAGTTGTGTGAGTATAACAAAGGGAAACTGCATGATTTAAAATCAGGAGAGATGTGCATCAGGGCTATGTCTTCTTACAGTATCGATGTAATCTGTCTGCTGATCAAATAATCAGGGAGAATGTATTGTTTACAACCGGGATATGCACAAACACAATCTTGCCTGCTGAAAATGAGGAAAATTTGAAACGTTTTCTGAGGAAGATCAAGGATCTTTCTGTATGTCTCTCTCTCTATGGATTAAAAAACCAAAATCTTCTCATTGAAGATTGAAAGAAAACCAAAATCTTCTCACCGGACCAATAATAAGTAACATCATGATAGATGAAGACGAGATTGTCGTTCAGGAATTCAGCTTGCTTGAAACCACAACCAAACTCATGGAAGCAGCAGGCAAGAGCTCAAAAGATGCACTACGTTAAGTAAATGTACTGTACAAACCCTTTTTAGAATATTGAAAAGCAAGGATGTGATTTTAAGAAGTAAGGTGCACCTGACAGAACTCAGGGTAATTCAATTGCCTCATATATATGTGAAATTTGGATACTGAATAAGGAAAACCAAGAATTATTAATGCATTTGAATTATGGTGCTGGGTAGGGATATTGAACATACCACAGACTGCCCCCCCCCAAAATAAACAAATCTGTCTGAAAGAAATACACAGAGAATTCTTCTGAGAGGCCAGGACAGCAAGACTTCATCTCACAGACTTTGGACATGTAATCAGGAGTGACCAGTCCCTGAAAGAGGACATGATGCTTGGTAAAGTGTAGGGGCAGATAAAAAAAATAAAACAAATTTCTCAGATCTGCATGTGACCTCCTCTCTGGGGTGTGGACAACGGGGGGCGGGGGGAGGAGGTGAGTGAAGTGACACATTATACAGTGTAAGATATGAAGAGGTAATAACAATTTGTAAGTTATTGGAAGTTCAAGGGGGAGGAGAGGGGGGAAGGGGAAATATGGGAAATTGGAATTAAAAAATAAAGAACTAGAGGAAAGAGGGTAAGAGGAGCTTATGCTGGAGGGGTTCAAGTAGATAATGTAGATGAATGTTGCAACATGTATGCAAATATGCTTAATACAAATGTATTAAATGTATTAAATGATGTATTAAATGTATGAGCCCCCAATAAAATCTATATTAAAAAATAAGACCTTTGATGAGGTAGATTGCCACAGTGGCTGCAACAATAGTGTCAAGCATAAGAACAGTTAAGAGGTTGGCACAGGTTTGGTTGGTGCTTGTTCAGCTGTATACAGGGTAGCTATGAGTCAGAACATACTAGAGGGCACCTATGCTTTAACAGCAAAAACAGGAGTTGTGGTCATTTGAGAGAAGTCAAGGAAGAAAGATATTTTTTGGTAGCTACATAATTTCATGTCAACTTGAAGAAAAGTAATAGTGTAGGGGCTGTAATCATCCTGTCAACCAGGTCACAGGCTGACCTTTTGGGTATGACCTTCTCATAAGGAGGGTACTGGGAACCTCCTCCCCTTTCTCTGCCTTCACCTTCTGCTGGTGAACCTCTCGGAGATCTGATGTTTCCACTGCCGTTGGATATACATGACTTTGTAACCACCAGCCTGTGATATTCCTGCATTCTGCGTCACCACCTGTGACTGTGTGAGTCTGAAGAGTGACCTTACGGACTACAATTGGAATTATGATCTTACATTATTAGTTCTTGATATAAAGCTCTCTGTGTGTCACTGGATTTATTTCTCTAGTTAATCCAGCCTAACAAATGTCATCCCTGAAGAATATGCTGATAATCACCATAGAACATTAGATTTAAGCATACCTTGGACCAAACTATTCCTCTTCCTTAATTCTTTCACTGTAGATACAAAGTCAGAATGTTAAGTGACTTCTGTGGCTGCTACATGGTCTTAGTATTTGCAATGATGATGGTGTTAAGTGCTCGCGAGTCAGTGCAATTGTCTGTGCGACAGTAGGAAACACAGCCCTGCCCGATGCCTGCCCCATAATTGTATGTTTTAATCCACTGTTAGCAGCCACACTTGTCACCATGTCAAATGGTCATTCTTTTGTGCACCTACATTTACTTGCTGGTATCCAACTAAAGTGGCATATGATGAGCAAAATTTAAAATGATCTTTCCCACAAGTGTAGCCCTCCTTTTTTGTATTACTACATCATTTTATTGGGGGCTCATACAACTCTTATCGTAATGCATATATACATACATTGTGTCAGGTGTGTTTGTACATTTGTTTCTGTCATCATTCTCAAAACATTTGCTTTATACTTGCGCCCTTGGTCTCAGCAGTGGTAAAACACGACAGTTTTAGCACACCACCCCATCCCATGATAGAAAGATGTGGCAGTTTGCACCTGTAAAGATTTTCATCTTGGAAATCCTTTGGGACAGTTCTAATTTGTCCTATAGGACTATCGGTGTCACAATGGACTCAATGGCAATGGGATGCAGATTTAGCCAAATCATAAGAAAACAAACCCACTGACATCTAGTGGATTCTGACTCAAAGCAAGTCCTATGAATTTCATCGAAGTCTGTAAATCTTTCAGAAAGAAAATAGCTTCAACTTTGTTCCTCAGTGCAGCTGGTGAATTTGAACTGAGGGCCTTGTGATCAGTGGAACAGCATGTCCCATCAGCACCACAAGGACTTCTTAGATTATGGTTAGGCATCTTAAAATACCACATCAAATGACTGAGAACCCCACACCTTAATTTGGGGAGTAAGTACATCATGAAATCTGACCACAGTGTTGAAAGAACTTAGGTAGTATTGGGGCACAATATTGGAAGTCAGGAGGATGCCACATTGGATATTATTTAGCAAGCCGTGTTTCATTTCCGATGATAAAACCTAGAGTAGAAACATTGATCATTTATTTAATATTACTAAGGATAAAATATGAATCATTACGAGAATATTAATGATCGGGAAAGAAGCACTACCTCTCTAAATAAACCATACATCATCCAGAAGTTGCTTAATTTTTTATTTCACTTTCCAAAATATCTACACAACCTAAAATAATTGTGTGTGCGTGTGTGTCTTGGGGCATAAAGTAAAGAGATAACATGCATTCAGATGTTTACCACAGATCCTGGCTGGCACAGATAGCAACAATGATCATGAGCTGGTATTATAGGGATGCTTGTCACCTTCTAGTATACTTTCACATATTTTCTCACTAGGAATTTGAGTGAAATGTGCGAATGTAGAGTAGGTATGAGTGATGTATTCTTAATGATCTCAAGTATATTCATACTTGAAATATCTTAAAATGTTTTACTTTTAAAACAGAAAGCACCTGCTTTCTGAATTGGACACTGAACTTTCTTTTAAACACCCCAGCAAGCACTGCTGTAAAGTGAGAACATCACAAAAACCTTTCTGGTGAGTTTATTATTTATTTTATTGGTGTTTTAAGGGTTGTACTCACCCATTCACACAAGGTTCCTCTTTGCCATATTTCTGTATTTTCTCTAAATTCATCTTTCTTCCCTATTTCCATTGCTGCTTTGCATCATTTTATTTGTTTGTAACAATGCTTCCCACTGTTCATCCTTGTATGACTCAAAGCACTTAGTATAATTTCCCTTTAGATATCTCCCTCATATCTCACAACACTGTATTATTTTTAATTAATTCCCAATAAACTTAATTATCTAGGCTCTGTCTTATATAAGAGTTGATCCCTTATATAAGCTACTGGGTTCAACTTCTTCAACAAACAAATTTTTCACCAAAGTTACTGAAATTTGATACTATTAACTAAATCTCATTCGACTGCTTCCCGTTTTCCTTGATCTTTCTCTCCTATCTTTGAGAAATAGTCATGGAGTTCTGGGACTAATATGCAAAGAATTATAATAAAAAGTGTTCACACATGGTTCAAAAAAAATGAGAATTTTCTCCTCAAAGTTGATGCGATGCATTTTGCACACCAAATTTCAGATTCAAAACAACCAGACTCAATGCCATTGAGTAGAGTCTGACTTATAACTCCAGATGGATTAGGTGATGACAATCATGAAATTCATCTACAACTGCAACGACTAAACCAAACACATTTACAAACATCTGGTCTCACTAGTACTTTGTATAAGCATCAAGAAGAAGAAAGTTCAGAGATGCAGTTCTAGTGCAACGATACTGCATTTTAAAATTAGAGTCTATATTTCAACACAGAAATAGTTTCACTGTTATAGCAGTAGCATATACTCATTGTAACAAAAAAAAAGTATCTAAAGGAAAAACATTACCAGCATTATCACATCCCAGGAATAATTATTGATATTATCTCATGTATTAATACTCAAACTTTTTCCTATAGAAAAATTGCTTATTAAATTATATTCACTGTTGTGGACTTTGAAAACACTACATGCTATCCTAATTTTATAAATTTAATATCAGTGTCTTCACATAACAATATAGGCTTGGTCAATTTTTCACAAAATCTACGTGCAGTTCATTGTACATGTGTTATATATATTTATTCAGGATTATGGAGGGGATTTCATTTGTGAATAGTTTTTGTTTTGCAAGTAATATATCTATTACAAAAAGTTTTGTAACTATCTTTTTCTCATATTACTATTTGAGTAGGAAAGTCACTGGAAATGGGATTGCAGGGTCAAAGATTGAAAGCAATTTAAATTTTAAAAGATATGGCCAATTTATCCTTTGAATATTGTGGGTTACAATATTTGAGTTCTGTTTATCCATTTTCAATATTATACATCATTGTGAAGTTTGTGCAGCTATGAAGCAAAATGGATAAATAATCCATTGCAATATTGTGTAAGGAAGATAAAACGGGTACAAAAATACATATGGCCAAAGATGTTCAGCATCATTCCTATCAGATTAATGAACTTCTTTAAAAGATAGTAATATTAGCTAAGGTGATGCTGGTAAGAATATATACTGGGGCCATATGGGGAGCTATTTAGTCACGGCTCCAGAAGTTCTACATTTGTACACTCTGCAGTAATTTCATGGCTAGAAATTTATGATGCAGGTAATCTTGCAAAAAGACATAAACCAAGCTAGGTTATAAATTTTGTCAGTATTCGATTGCTTAAATAAACTATGATATATTCATACAAGGCAGTAGTTGTAAGGAAGAATGTTGGCGTGTTAAATTATTAAACAGTTTGCTTATGAACATCATTTTGTGTATTTCTAAAAGATATAAATAATATTTTCATAATGTTTTATATATATTTCATACAGGGAAAAACTTATTTAAAAGATATTTAAGGAAAGGTCAATAGTGATTATCTACTGGGAGGGTCCAAGAGCTGGTCGTGGGACACTGGAGAAAAAAGGGAGGTTTACATTAAATGTTTGCCTTTATTTATTTCTAGGGTTTTCTCCAAAGATTCATAAATTATATTTTTATGCAGCCTGACTTACTGAGAATATAAATTTTGTGAGTATTCAAATAAGAGGCTTGTACTTTTTGAAATTTGATCACTATAAGCTCATAGTGTTTGGGAGAGCTCTCTGTCGTCCTCCTACTCCCTTTCACGAAGACTATTTGTGCTGTAAAGTAATTATTTTCTCAAAACACATGTCTTAGAAAGTAGACACAGAAAGTATCCTATGCATCTTTGGGCTTAATTTCATGTTTTAGACAAAATTGTGTAATGTCATTTCTTAAGTTCTTTCTCTGATCTAGCAATCCAGCAAGTTAAACAGCTGAAATCATTTCTAAAACAAAACCGTTTGTAGACAGCAAAATGAAGCAATTACATAAATAAGTTTTTCCACTTGGCCTCTTTTTCTGCCCACAGATATCAATCAGTCTCGCCGACTACATTTTCCATTTACATTCACTTTCATGCACCACTCTACATGGCCAAGCAGTTCACATTAAATAAATACAGCAAAACAGAACCCTCAGCTATTGAGCAAATGGATGTACATGTCTAAATCCTCCAGCCACTTATAAACCACTCAAAAGGCATAAAATGGTTTCTATTGAAAGGGCACTCAACATCATCACTCTATCTTGTTAACTGGGCAGGTTCAATAAGTAGAAACCAGCGATCTTGGGTTAGCAGCTGATCACTGAACTCCTTTGTCACAAGGGATCCTTAGCTGGAACTTTTTTTTTTTTTAAGTAGAATTTTTACTCTAGACAACTTAACCAAACAAACTAACCTACAGCTCCTTCGGCATTTTGGATTGATGTTGTTGCTTTGCTTTGTTTCCCTTAAATTCAAAATCTGAAGAGACTCTTCTCCTAAAATAGCTGTTTCAAATAAAGAGTCTTTGGGGCACTGGTTCTAAGGTAGATGCAAAGAACAAACACTATGTTATTTTGGGTTGACTAGAGAAATAAATCCAGAGACATTTGTGTGTAAGAGTTTTATATCAAAGAGCAATTGTGTATTGAGAAAACATCCCAACCCGGTTCACATCAAGTCCATAAATTTTATATTAGCCCATATGCTTGCTACTATTCTATAAGTTCTTCTTTGGACTCACGCACCACATGTAATGATGGTGAACGCAGATGCATTACAGCCCCTTGGCGATAGAAACATGTCCATATCCAGGGCTCTAGCTGTCTGGGAGGAAGAGAAAGACTTCCCAGAATCCTCATGAGAAGGCCAGGACCTCATGCTCCTGGGAAAGCCTAGTTGGCACAATAAACCTCACGATCACACTCTTTGTTCACAATAATCATCTGGACACACTGAAGTATAAATTATTATTGAATTGAAACAGAGTGAGACCAAGGGTTTTTTGTTTTGTTTTGTTTTTAAACTCCTCATGTGATTACACTATATCCTGTATACCATGACTCCCAAGCAGTACCAAGCATGTCTATTTGTATTATGGTTATTTTCTTAAATTAGTTCAAATCTTCACAAGTGATAGACTTTAATGTACTGATACTTCCTGGTTGATTACATAATTTTAACAAACCTACTCACAGCATCCATATTCTTTGTAGGAAGTGCAGCATTATTAAAAAGAAACTAGTTGTTTTCAGTTTTATAAGTTTTATGACATTGTAATGTTTGTTGCCTTCCAAAGTTTAAGTTATGGGAACAATAAGATAAAAATATAGAGTTAGAAATGGAGAGAAATTTGAAAGGGAACTAGGAAAGGTTTCCCCTTATCATCATTTTTATTTCATATAGTTCTGAAAGTTTTAGCCAGATCCATAAGACATCAAAAAGAAATTAGAGGTATTCACATAGGCACAGAAGAAATAAAAATCAATGTATTTGCTGATGACATAATCCTATATATAGAAAACCCCAAAGGTTCAATTAAACAATTGTTCTAACTAATGGAAAATGTTGGCAGTGTAACAGGCTATCAGATCAACAAACAGAAATTAAATTGTATGAATTAAGGATGATGAAAAAATATCAATAGAAAATTGCTACTTATAATAACTACACAAAAGATAAAATATTTCAGAATGATTCTTACCAGAAAAATAGAAAACTTCCCCTCAGGACAAATATTGAGAGTAATCATACCAGAAGGGTGAGGGGAAAGTGTAGGGAGTAAGGGAGAGTGAATTATGAGGATCGATATATAACCTCCCTCCAGGAGGAAGGACAACAGAAAAGTGAGTGAAGGGAGAGAGGGATGGATTGTGATAAGAGTTGTATGAGATTCCAATAATGATTAAAAGAAAAAGAAACAGAAACCTTATTCTAAGAAAAGAATAAAATATTCCTTTAAGAAACTGGAAGGAACTTATAAAAATAGCACAAGGAGGGCTGAGCCCCGGTGGCGTAAGTGGTTGAGTGCGGAACTGCAGCCCGCAGGCTTGGTGGTTCAAATCCAGTGGCAGCTGGGTAGCGCCCACGACCACCAGAGGCAGTGATGTCCACAAAAAAATAATAATAATAATAAAAATAGCACAAGGTTGCATGTTCCTAGATAAGCAGATTAAATATTGCAAAACTGTCAATATTACAAAAATTATTTTATTACTTCAACGCAATATCAATCCAAATCGCACCACAATTTTTCAAAGAAATGAGAATTTTTTAAAAAAATAATTTTATTGGAGGCTCATACAACTCTTATCACAATCCATACATCCATCCATTGTGTCAAGCACATTTATTCAGTTGCTGTCACCCTTATTATCAAAACATTTGCTTTCTAATTGAGCCCCTGGTATCAGCTCCTTATTTCCCCCCTCCCTCTTCAGTCCTCCCTCCTTCATGAACCCTTGATTACTTATAATTTTTTTTTATGTCTTACGTGGATTGATGTCTCAAAATGGAGAGATTAGCTACCAACTTTATATGGAAAGAAACCCACAATGAATAAAACACTAATAAAAATTAAAACAGTGTGAAGTCTTTTACTTTGTAACCTTATAAGCTAATATATAGTAAAGATAACCAAACCACCTGATACTGGTACAATGGTAGATATGAAGTCCAATGAATTAGAATTGAAAATCCAGAAATGCAACAAAACATCTATGTTGTCAGGTACCATCAAGCAAGCGCCCACCCATAGCAACTCTAGGCACAGCAACATGAAATACTGCAATGACCTACACCAGACTTACAATTGTTCCCATTTCTGAGCCTATTGAGGTGGCCTCTATGCCAATTGATCTTGCTGAAGTCCTTTTCCTTTTTTGCCACCCCCCACCCTTCACTTTACCCAACATGATGCCCGTCTCCAGAGACTGGTCATTCCTGAGAACATGTCCAAACTGAACAAGGCATCATCTTGGCATCCTTGCCTTTAAAGATCAGTAAGACCATACTTCAATACAGACAGATTTGTCCTTTTAGAAATTCATGGTACTTTCAATATTCTTCTCCAGCACCACAATTCAAATGCCTCTATTCTTTACAGTCTTCCTATTCACTGTCCAACTTTCACAGGTAATTGATGCAATGGAGAACGCCATGGCTCAGGTCAGGCACACCTTAGTCTTCAGAGTAACCTGCTTGCTCTTCAATATTCTAAAAAGGCTTTGTGCAGCAGATTTCCCTAATGCAGCACATCTTTGGATCTCTTGACTGCTGCTTCCACAAGCACTGATGATGGATCCAAGTAAGACAAAATCCTTGACAGCTTCAACCGTTTCTCCATTGATCATGATGTTACCACTGGACCAGTTGTGACTACTTTGGTCTTCCTTACATTAAGTTGTAATCCATACTTGAAGTCTACATCTAATTTTTTATAAAGAACCGAAGCACAGTAAATGGGCAAGAGAGAATTTTTTTTTCAACAAATGGTGCTTGAAAAAAATAGTTCTTGACCTGAAGTATAATGAAACTAGATACATACTAACACCATTTATGAACGCAAACTCAAGGTGGCTCAAAGTTCTCAATATAAGTCACACAATTATTAAGGCCATCAGTGAAAAAATAGGGGGAAATTTAAGGACCCTAATGCAAGGTATAAACATTAGCAAACATAATGAAAAAATGACAACACTAAAGGAGACAAAATAAAAACTGGGACCTGTCAAAAATACATTTATCCACAATGAAAGTCTTCATCAGAAAAATAAATGAACTCATCAATTGGGAAAGAACATCCAATAACAGACATATCTGAAAAAGGGGTAGTCTTCAAAATCTACAGAAAGTATAGCATTCAACAAGAGAAACATAAATAGCCCGATCAAAACTTGAGCACAATGTGATTAGGCAATTTACCAGAGACTGTTTACAGGATGTCAACAATCAAATAAATAGATGCTTGTAATCACTAGCAATAAGGAAAATACAAATTATTTCCCCCTGTGACACAATTCAATAAAACAAAAATAAAAATGCTGGAGAAGATATGAAGAAATAGGAACACTTTCATATTGCTGGTGGGACTGTAAGAATATATAATCATTATTAAATCAGTGTTATATTTCCTTAAACAGCTGCAAATCCAAATACTTTATGACCCAGTAATTTCTCTGCTGGGTCTATAACCTGTGTTAGACTGGGTAGACAAGAGAAACAAGTCCTTAGAAACTCATATGTGTATAAGAGAGTTTTATATTAAGGGTGATTGTACATTAAGGAAACATCCCAATCCAGTCTAGTCCAAGCCCATAAATCTGATATTAGCTCTTAAGTCTGATCCCTATTTCTAAAACCCTCTTCAAACTCACAAATCACGTGCAATGATGCCATGTGGAGGACAATCAAAGGCCAGTGGGTTGAAAGTCTTTGATCCAGTAACATTGTAAACTCACAGCACTGGCGAGAGTCTCCACATGGCTTCTCCAGTTCCTAGGGCAGCATCAGGTAGGTCCAACATGGCTTCTCCTCAGGACTGGCTCACAGGGAGTCTGCCTTGTCTGTAGAGAGTTTCCAAAGAAATGCATAGAGTGAAAAGATATCTCCTGCCACCAAAGAGGAAAAAATAAGAGTTTCCAGAATCCTCAGGAGAAGGCCATGCCCACACACAGGCCTCCTTGGTCATATCTTGATCGCCAGGCCAAACACCCCCCTTTCACAATAATCCTCTCAAATTGACACCAGATGAGGTAACTGTCACATGCCCTAAAGAAATTAAGGATACGGCACAAAGTAAGGATATGGCATAGACATATGCACAAATAGACATGTGTATTTTCTTCAGTAGCTTCCACAAAAGCATAAACATGGAAACAATCAAAAACATCGACGATAGACGTATGGATAGCTCTATGAAATTTTATGCACCAACAATGAACAATGGTAAATCTCTGAAACACTGAAAGACATGAACAAAAGTAGAGCACATTACACTTAGTAAACTCAATCAATAGCCTAAAGATGAATATTTATTGTCACTATGGTTATAAAGAAAAACAAGGAAGAATAAATATGGTTCATACTAACTCCCATCATTTGTGTATATAGTCTCTAGTCATGTAAAAACTTAATTTGTGTAAATCAACAATCCACACATTTGCATTTGCAGCTAGTCTACACTTGCTCAATCTCCCCGTCTTAATCCTGTTTTAAATACAGTACCATGACATAAATAACTGACACTATAAGCAGAATGACTTTATGCTTCAGAGAGACGATCAACAAGATTCTCTACCATAAGATAACAAAGATGTCACTAGGGAGAATCAGAGGCAAATAAAAAAACAGATTCAGGAATGGATTTTGGACTTGCACTTAATCCTAGCTCCAACCTAAGAACTATAAGTTCTTACAGCATGGTCCTGCTGAATACGTGCCCACATACAGAAAGCACAGAGCATAGGGGTGCCAAAGCATATGATGAAGAAATTGGGATCTTAAAGACTTATCTTCAAACAAGCAACCAACTAAGTACAATGTCAACTGAATCCACATAAAAGAAGCACACCAAAATCTGTGGTCCAAGGACTAGAAAAGATATCATCTAAATCTGAAGAAGAAAATAGTATCAGTTCAAAATTGTGAAATTCCTGGTTTGTAGAAGGCTATGAATGACAGTGGGAGCCCAAAATACATCGTCAGGATCTACACTGGAAATAATCTTCCAGTGATTCCCCTCTAACTATGAGTGAGGGATTAGAATGGCCTGGTAATCTGAGAGTACTGGAGAGATGATTATAGTAGATCAAAATGATAAACCTGACTTGAATGGTTAGAACCTTATCATTTGATCGACCTTTGCATGCACTTTGATCTTGATCTAGTTTTTAATATTTTCTGGTTGTTCTTGCTTGTTCCAGGTTGGAGCTTATCTATGCTATATCTTCTGATCATTAGTAGCATTCTTGTGTCTCTGATATCTGTCTATGTTTTTTGGTATATGGAACCAGTTGAAAAAATACATATGCACATACACACATCTACGTGCTTCTTTTTTGTTTTTAAAATGGAGTTACTGGGAAATACAAAGTCGCAAATGCCTTAACCTGGCTGAGCCTGTTTCTCATGTAGAAAATGATGTTTCTCATCTGAAAAATGTCACCCGCCGGTTGAAAGTGTTTTGAAATTTGAATGAGATGGTGCATTCGAAAAGGAATGCCTGAAACTCAGTCAGCACACAGAACTAGAATCAATTCCACTCTTGACACATGAAACCTAGAGCAGATAAACCCCCTCAGGACCAGAAATTGGAGTAGCGATTCCATGAGGCTTGAGGGAAGTTGGGAGAAAGAGGGAACCGATTGCAATGATCAAACTATAAACGCTACCACCACTACCACCACTGGTAATGAACAATAGAAACATGCGTGAAAGGAGACAGTGGATGATGTAAGACATGAAAATACCATTAATTTATAATATATCAAAGGAGGGAGGGAGGAAAAAGAAAGAGGAGCTGCTGCAAAGGGCTCAAGTAGAAAGAAAATGCTTGGAAAAGGATGATGGCAACATATGCCCGAGGGGCTTGTATGGGTTGTTGCAAGAACTAAAAGAGTCCCCAATAAAATCATTTATTAAAAAGAAAAAAAGAAAATGAGAAATTGTATTGATGAGAAAAAGACCAGGAAACTTCCTTCTAGGGAAGCATGTGATGGTATCAGAGTTTCACTGGGAAACTTTATCCCATCACACTACTTCTCTGAGCTTGCCCCTTCAGACTTCTTTTTTGATCACTAACTCAAAATTAATTTTCCAAAAGAAACACATTGGAATCCATCAAATATATTGTTTTAAGGTACAAAAGAGACTCCAAATCTCAAATTATAACTCAATGTGAACACTTGTTAAATATTAATCAAGAAAAGACAAAGGCATGTCTTTCAAATGAGGGTGAATGCAAGGTCGAAATGGCATCCAGGAATTTGCAGGGATTTGGAAACTTAAAAAGACGTCGAAAGGCAAAAGAGACTATCACAAAGGCATTATTGGCAGCAGATTCATACATCACAGTTACAAGAGGGACTACTGATGTGAGAATGGTACTATGAGTTGGAAATGTACATTATGCTAGACAAAAGAGACAGAAGAGCATACAGGATTGTTTCCGAACGCTTGAACCCTGAACCCAGCAATCAGGGGTATGACTCATTGAGGACTCCCAGGACTGGCTAAGGGAGTGACAAGAATCTACCTGCTACTGTACTCTGCCTGAGGGCAAAGCTATTCGTGCTGCTAGTTAATAGCTAGAAGTAATTCAATAGAAGTCAAAGTTATGTGAAGACATTTAAATACGTTTCAGGATTCCATAAAAATCCATAGCCTTCTGCAAGCTCAGTGCTCAGAAATGTAAGCTCTCTAATACAATGTGAAATTTTAGAAGTGGGAACACAATCTTCAAAAATGTGTAGAAACAGATGGAGGATATGTGAAAAAACACCTTCACTTTCTGATACTTCTGTTGAAATAGCAAGTGGCCATCTAAAGTGCAGTTATTAGTTTCTCTCAGTTTGAATAAAAAAGAGTAAAGATCAAAGAAAAATGCAAATAACTAGTTCAAAGGACCAACAGGCTTTCAACCTTCTAGATAGAGTTACACGAGGGTGGGGGGAGAGGGAATATCATTGACAGAATAAATTATCATTGTCTTTTTCCAATAATTTGATTGGGGACTCTTACAACTCTTATGGTATTCAATACATAATTTGTATCAAGCATATTTGTACATATATTGCCATCTTCATTTCCAAATATTTTCTACTTGAGTCCTTGGCATAAGTTCCTCTTTCCCCCTCCTTTTTTTAATAAATCATTTTGTTGGAGTCTCCTACAACTCCCATCACCATCAATACATGCATCAATTGTATGCAGACCACATTTGCACACTTGTCATCATCACTCTCAAAACATCCTCCCTCCACTTATGCCCCCAGTACCAGCTCCCCATATTTCCCCTCCTTCCCACAAGCCCTTCCCTATGAATCCTTAATAATTTATAAATTGTTATGTTTCTATCTTATAGATACTCTTTCACCATTTTCTCTAATTTGCATTCCAGTCCTGCTGGCCGTCAAGTTGAACCCACTACATGCTGCCTTTCGTTTCCTTAGAACTTGTGTCAGAGTAATACTGTGATTCATGGGGTTTACACAACTGATTTTTTAAAAATCACTTTACTGGGGGCTCATACAGCTCTTATCACAATCCATAATAATGAGAATTATTTTTCTTTGATCTTTTTCACTCTTTTTGATTCATCCATCCATCCATTGTGTCAAGCACATTTGAACATATGTTATCATCATTTTCAAAACATTTTCTATCTACTTGAGCTCCTCATTTTTCCCTCCCTTCCCCACCTTCTCTCCCTCAGGAATCCTTGATAATTTATAAATTGGGTTTTTTTTTTCATATCTTACACTGACCAATGTCTCCCTTCACCGACTTTTCTATTGTCCATCCCCCTGGTAGGGAGTTATAGGTAGATCATTGTAATCATTTCCCCCCTTGGCTCCCCTACTGGTATCTCCACTCTAATTATTGGTCTTGAGGTGGTTATCTGTCCTGGATTCCCTGTGTTTCCAGCTCTTATCTGTACTCATGTAAATTCCCTGTTCTAGCTGGATTTGTAAGGTAGAATTGGGATCATGATAATTGGGGGCAGGAGGAAGGGATTAAAGAACGAGAGGAAAGTTGTATGTTTCATCATAGTTACCCTGCATCCTGACTGGTTCGTGCCTTCCTTGTGATCCTTCTGTAAGAGGTTGTCCAATTGACTACAGATGGGCTTTGAGTCTCCACTCTGCACGTGACGACCCATCCTCCTACTGTAGTCCAGTTTCATGCATTAGAGTCATTAAGATAGTTCCTGCTCATAGAAACCCTGTGTTCAACAGAATGAAACACTGCCTAGTCCTGCCTTCCCAATTTCAGGTAGACAGTAAATTTAGCCTCTTGGTTTTAGTCCTTATACTGATGTCTGATTTTGGTGCTTGGCTACGAAGTTTGACTGATGCTTTCTTCTCATCTTTGATCTATGAGGATTTACCTCAGTTTCTTGGCAAGTGAACAATATGCTTTAAATAGTACTAACGCGTTTTATTGGTATTTGTAGTTGCTATATAGTAGGACAGTAATTCAGTATAGTATGCTGCTGAGAATGGAATTCTACTTTTAGAAAACATTGCATCAAATTATTTTCATTGCCATTAATATTTTAGAGATATACTTCTAATAACCTCCCAGAATTTTATTATATCCATTTGTTATTATACATTTAACTAATCTAGCTTCCCCTTTTATAAATGAAAGTTTTATTCAATCTATTTTCTTAAAGATCTCTATAATAGACATCCATCAGTGATTGCCTAAAAAATATTAGTTATAATATTCATTAGTTATGATGAATATTCACAAGGCTTTATATACATATTCTCAAATTGCAGCTTAAAAATTATAGTACCAGTACATACTTTGAAAGTGTCTATTTCACTGTACATCCACCAAAGCAATGTATCACTGCTTCGTGCCTATATATTTGGGCAAGATTTAAAGGGTGACTTATTATTTCTATTGGTTTCTCTTTTAGTTTTCAGAGTATTCAGTTCAGCCAGCAAACTAATGAAACTAATTAGTTGCCATCCTGTCTACTACAAGTCATAGCAAGACCAGCACATATAGTAGAACTGCCCCATGGGGTTACAAGGCTGCAATCTTTAAGGAAACAGACTGGCACATTCTTCTCTTATGGAGCTGTTGGGGGCATTGCCCCACCAACCTTTGGGTCAGTAGCTGAACCCCTAACCACTGCAACACCAAGGCTCCTTAACCAAAACCAACCCATTACATTTAATCCCTTCCAACTCCTAGTGCCAGAGGGTTTCAGAGACTGTAACTCTCTGTGAAGACAGCAGCCTCAGCTTTCTCTTGCAAAGCGGTTGTTGCATTTTAAATATATACTTTCAGTTTAGTAGCCCAACATCTAAACTCTAGTTTCTAAACTCCAGAGCTCTTTATTCACCATTTTATCATCCATTTTCTAGCACAATTCTCTTACTGTTTTTCTTGTATATGTAAACCCTAAATCACTACTTTCTTCATCCAAAATTGCATTCTAAGCAAAATTATGTTGTCCTACTCACATATTATGTACTAGACTATTTACCTATGCTTATGTCCTGCAGAAATGGTCAGATTTTTATATTAATTAGAAGCAGTTGGTCATACATAATGTCTTTAAGAGAACATTTTCTGTATAAATCTAAATAATTTCATCACTCTTCCTTTAAATAGCTCTATAAAATTCCGTTCAGTTTCAGTAATTGTAGATCATTTTTGTTCTTTCATTTTATATTACTTCTGGTCTGTTGCTCTTTTTCTTTCATAAGACAAATAAAAACTGTAATGCCAAGGTCTATGATTTATTATTTCTTAGTCCAAGATTTCCTCAACATTTTAAACATTCCAATTGACCTTTTCTCCCATCCTTTTTATTTCAAGTTACCAGCATGTCAATACTTGGGAAATCTCATCAAGAGTTTAATCGTCCATACCCTACTGACTCATTCTTTATTTCTGTTTGATTTTTCTTATTATCACTCAACTCAAATTTTAATTCAATCATGCAACTTCTTGAGGCTTTTATTTTCTAATGCATTTTTCTAAACAGTAGCTTTACTTACCACCATTCAGGGGGAAAATTTCCTAAGTTTATTGAAAACATAATATTATTCCAATTTGAGAACAAGAAAATTGATGCTTTCATAAAAAAATGAGGATGTCATAGTCACAAGGTATGCAAGTCCAGGAATTCCTGTGATTCTTGTGGGATTTATTCTTCAGAGGTTAAATATATCCCATTAAATATAAATATAAATTCTTCTACAGTTCTCTAATACTTGTTTATTTTCTTTCACTTTAAAAAGTTTTAATGCTCTAGATATTGCTAATGAAACAGAAGTTCTAGCTGAGCCCCGGTGGTGCAGTGGTTGTGTGCAGGACTGTGGCCCACAGGGTTGGCGGTTCAAATCCACCAACAGCTTGCCAAGAGGAGGCTGGGCTTCCTAATCCCACCAGGGCAGTGATGCCCCACCCCAGTCCCTCCAAAAAAGAAACAGAAGTTCTAGAATCAGCAGCAACAAGGTAGTACTTTAGTTGAGAGCTTGTTAAAAAGACAAGATTTCAGACCCACCACCAGCACACACAGTGAGAATTAGTAACCTATCAAAACTCTCAGGGTGATGGTTAATTTTAAATGTCAATTTGACTAATCCAGTTGTTTAGCCCAACAATAATCTACTTGTTTTCATGGAAGAGGTACGTGCAATTGACTTTGGGTAGAGCAGATTGTGGTTCACTGCTATCAAGTTGGTCTCTACTTACAGTGAGCTCATACAATGCAACAAAATGTTTCCTAATCTTGTGCCATTTCCATGATTGATTGCAGATTGTTCTATTGTGGTTCACAACATTTTCATCAGCAAATTTGGAGACCAACTTTTTTCTTTAAGATATTCCTGTGATGCAATTGCATTTACTGAATGAAAGTGCTTGAACAATTCAACAATTTTCTCCTCTTTGTCCTCCTTGGGGAGAAAGCGAAAAACAATAGACTCTCAGAACTTTAAGAAACTAGAAGCCACATAGCCCAATATGCAATTCAGTGTCCTATATTTTCCCATATTGTTTCCTTGAAAATATTGCTGAGACAGCATTCATCAAATCAGTTTTCTAATTCTACAACCCCACCCCCTGAAAAAAAAGCAAGCCTCAAACCAATGTCATTTCATAAGTTAATATAATACTCTTGATAAATCTTTAATTCTCAAAACATTAAAATGATTATAATATGCAGAAGCAATCACTTTATGATAAGCTAGAAGGCTTTCTTCTTATAATCAGTATATTCTGTACATTCATTTTAAAAAATGAGATTCTGGTTTTAAGCATGCAACTAGAAAGTATACTTAAACTTTATGATCCTAGGATTTTATATTTTCAAATTGAAGGTCGGCACTATCCTCATGCATCACATAAAAAGGCTTAAGATGGTTTGGATTATATTCAAATGTTCTTGGATGAAATGCACTTCAAAACTGATGCCAATTATTGTACAAGCCATGCTTTTTTTCCATATCAAATTACACACAATGGGAAAAAAATGTCAGTTCTCTCTAGGATATTCATATCAATATTCTTCAACTTAGGAACCTACATATTCTATTTGCAAGTTCTAGGATTTTCTTTCTCTTAGGGATAAAATAATTTATATGTGTATAATCTATTAACTTTAAATTTCTCTTTGCTCATGTATTTTGAAAGATGTCTGTCTGTGTGTGTGTGTTTTCCTGAAAAGAGCTAAGAAATATCTCTCTTATCAGCTTAATTAGCATTCCCTTAGCCATTACTTCATTTTAGCATTTGTTGGGTGGTTATTTAGATTTATTATTTTGTGATTCACCATACAACTCCTGTACTTATTTTTCTAGGGAGTTGTTTATATCTTTTTCCATGTACATACAACAGATCATCTTTATGTGTCATAAGAATTAGTTCTTGCCATCTGGAGTAGCAAATTTTAAAAATCTATCATTTGAGTTCTGTTTTTATTTTTTGTTATTTTTGACTACATAAAAGTTAAAAATTTTATAGATCAAATATATCCCTGCTAGCACTCAGTTGTATATGTAGTCTTCTAGATTTATATGTCAACAAAACCCTTTATGTTTTATACTCAAGTTTTTATTGACCTTGGTTTAACTTGGTATGTGATAAAAGATAGGCATCTAGCTGTTTTCTTCCAGATATATATTTGAGTCATATGTAATACATAAGATATCAATATTTACTTCCTCATGTTATGATAAAATATCACTGCCATATAGTCAATCCAAACACGTAGTAACCTTTAGTTTTCCCGGACTGTAGCTCTTTAATTAACTCTTTCTTATTATTATTTTAAAAATCATTTTATCATAGACTCTTACAGCTCATCACAATTCATGCATACATCCATTGTGTCTGGCACATTTGTCCTTATGTTTCCATCAACATTTTCAAAACATTCTCTTTCTACTTGAGCCCAGCTCCTCATTTTCCCCTCCCCCACCTTCCCACCTTCATGAACCCTTAGTAATTTATGCATGTTTTGCCCCTAGGTCTTACATCAACCACTGTCTTCCTTCACCCACTTTTCTGTTGCCCCTGTACCTAGCAAGGGGTTAAATGTACATCATTGTGATCTGTCCTCCCCATCTCCCCCTTACCTTCCTGGCATATCTCTGTTCTCATTATTGGTGTAAGGTTTGGGTTTTTTTTGGGGGGGGTGGGGCATCACTGCCTCTGGTGGTCGTGGGAGCTACCCAGCGCTGCTCCTGAGACCGCCGCTGGATTTGAACTGCCAAGGCCGCGGGCCGCAGTCCCGCACTCAACCACTTACACCACCCGGGCTCAGCACCCTGGTGTAAGGTTTTTATTGGTCCTAGAGTCTCTGTGTTTCGAGCTCTTATCCGTACCTTGTCCATGCTCTGGTCTAGTCAGATTTGTAAAGTAGAATTGAAGCCATGATAGTAGGAGTGGTGGAGGAAGCAGTGAAAAACTAGAAGAAAGTCGTGTGCTTCATCGGTGCTATACTGCACCCTGATTAGCGCATCTCTAATAACTCTTTATATTTTGCAGAAGGAGAAAGCGTCTTCTTTCTCCTGCAGAGCGGCTGATGGGTTTTAACCACTGACCTTGTGTTTAGCAGTTTAATATATAAAGCACTATAGCACCCATAACACGTACGCCACAGTAGGCAGCTTATAAGAACATAAATTTATTGTTTCGCATTTCTGGATGCTCAAGACCAAATGAAGTTTATCATCTGTGTGTTGGTTCCTTCTGAAGAGTCTGAGAAACTGCCCAGACCTCTCTCCTAAACTCCCAGTGACTCCCGGCAATGTTTGACATTCCTAGTTTGTCCATGGATCCACTCAACTAAAGTATGACCCAATTGATAATAGATTTAAAAAGTTTATTTTCAAATAAAGTTCGCTGTGTGTTGGAACAACTTGAGGACACCTAACACCAGCAACATTTTCAAATGGGACCACATTTGTAGATACAGAAGCTACAACTTCAGCTTACCTTTTGGGGGACACAATTCAATCTGTAACTAACATTCTTCTTGAAATTATGTACAGTTTTTTGTTGTGTAAAAAGAACCAAGGGTGTAGAGACTAATTTGTGAATTATTTCTCTTTTCTTACACCTATATAAGGGTTAGCAAGCAATTCAAACCCACCAGATGTTCAACACGGAGAAAAATGAAGCTATGAGATCCTGTAAAGATTTACAGTCTTTAAACTCTAAGGAGCAATTATAGCCTGCTCCATGGTGTCACTGTGAATACAGTAGGAATGAGTCAGAATCCACAGGATTTAAAGGGCTATCTATATAAAATTCATCCAATGACAGGACTGTGTTCTGAAATTAGAAATTGATGAGGCAATTATGTTTGATTTTAATCATTACTTTATTTCTTATTTGGCATTTTAATTTTGAAAATTTTAGACATCTTATACTACTTGAAATCCCATTTGTGCTAGTTACATAATCTGGTGCAAATCTGAGAGGGTTACAAGTGAAGGGGTGGAATCTAATCTGTCCATCGGATGCAACCAGACCTCTGAAGCCGAAGAAGCTACAGAGAGACCCCTGCCATCACTGAGATGCTTACAAGCCACTGGATCCAAAGACTTTCTACCCATTGGCTTGTGGTAGTCGTGCATTTGGCTTCTTTGCATGTGTTTCATGAGTCTGAAGAGGATTTTATAGATTGGTATCAGGCATATGGGCTAATATCAGACTTACGGCATTGGACTGGACTGGGTTGGGATGGTTTTTTAATGTACAATTAAGAATATACATATGTGTGTTTATGAATTTGTTTCTCTAGCTACACAGACTAGCACACCATTTGAGATTTTATTTTGGATTTTTTTTTAAATATCCAGTTTTTTGAAAATTGATATCCCATTAAAGAAAACTAATTATTCTCATAAGGATTGCCGTTAGGCACTGTGGAGACAAATTTGACTCCCACCGACTCTATGTACATTAGAACTAAGCACAGCCCAGCCCTGGGCTATTTTTTCAATTGTTGTTATGAGCTCACTGTTGCAGTCACAATTCATTTGCATGTCAATCTATTTGTATGCAATCTATTCGTATACTCCTTATTACTCTTGCTTCCAGAAGAGTTTTTATTAAATAAAAACTACAGTTAAATAATCATAGATAAGAAAGCATTTCGCTTCATTTTAACAAATGATTATGCTATTTTTCTTTCCTTAGTGCGTTCGTTAGAACTCCCAAATATTTCATAAAATATTCACAGGTGGCAAATTGCATAGCATCTGATCTTGATTTTTATTGAAATGGTTATTATAGGTCATATTTTAAAATAATTCTTGTGATTGGATTTTGGTAAATGAATCTGTTACTTGTTTAACACTGTGTAACAACCTATCCAAAATTTAGAGGTTGGAAATCAATAAGTATTAGAAGTCATGATTTGGGGATCAGGCATGAAAATCAACTGGATTGGGCAAAAGTATGTTCTTCATGATGGAAGAGCAGCTAGCGCCAAGACAGCTTGTTCCCCAGTGAGGGCCGGGCAGTCAGGACTCAACATGATCACGCAATGGCAGGGCTTCTCAGGTTCGTCTTTTCAACCCAATTGCCAGAAACAAACAGAACTTACCACTGAATGGGTTCCGACTCACAATGACCCTACAGGCCAGGGTTGAACAGCACTCGTTTCTGAGACAGTAGCTCTTTGTGAGAGTCCAAAACCGCATCTTTCTCCATTCAGAATGATAGTAGCACTTTTTACATGATGAATCTGGGCTCCGTAGTTTCACTATTCCAATGACAAGGAGCAGAAACTGTTAGTCCCTTAAGGCATGAGCCCTGAATCAGCAGCAAGGCAAGAACACCTGGATCCTAGCTAGCTATTTCCCACATAAAAGAGGCAGCAAGGTGGTAACATAGCACCCTTTCAAAGGCACCAAATTGGTGGAGTCCTGAGTGACATCATGTTCCAACTCTCAAAGGTTGATTGTATTTAACTAATTCTCATTTGATGTAGTTTGAAGGAGCCTTGGTGGAGCTTGGCTGTAACGAAAAAGTGAGCATCAAATAATGCCAAATACAAGAATTGCCAATCTACTCCTATAAAGATTAAAGGCTAGGACAAATCAAAACAAGTTAATGGGAGATCTTTACGCAGCATAAATTAACCATAGATTAACATGGAGGTCTATTATGGAAGCCAAAATAAAAATAAATAAATAAATAAACCCCACAGATCCAGGAATAAATTTTGGGCTCGCACTAGATCCTGGCTCCAATTGAAAAACAATTAGTTCTTACATCATGGCCCTGCTCAATACTCACTATCAGGAAAGGAACACAGAAGATTAGGACACTATATCAAAATGTGGTGAAGAAGTTAGATGGTACCCAACTATCATGTCTGGAGTCTTAAAAACTTGTCTCTTAATAAGCAGCCATCTAAGTGAGATGCCAAATGAGTCCACATGGAAGTTGCACACCAACGGTGATGAACAGTTGTAAGTCATATAATCTGAAGCTAAAGGAAAGAATAGCATCTGAACCAAAATTGTGAGATTCTGGTTTAAAGAAGGCTCTGAATGGCAGTGGAAGCCCAGTATACATTTGTGAGATCTACATAGAAAATAAACTCTGGTGATTTCCCTTTACCCATAATGGAGGGATGGGAATAAATTAGTTACCTAACAGAGTATATTGCATAGATGGCGATAGAAGACCACAATGATAAACCAGACTTGAACCATTAAAGCGTATCACTCTGATATGCTGGGCCAGATCGGACGTTTCACATTTTTTGTGATTTTTCTATGTGTGTGTGTGTGTGTGTGTGTGTATGGGGATTGTTGTTTATTTCTCACATTGGAGCTTATATCAGATATATTCTATCATTGAATTTTTGTTAGGTATTTTTCTGCTTTTCAGAATATCACACCCAGAATTGATGAACAAGAAGAAAATTGGTCCCTATGGAGTTGAGTGGGGGCCGGGAGAGCTGATGTCAAGGAGCTCAAGAACGAAGAGGCTGTTTTGGAAATGATTGCAATAGCAATTGTACAATACTGTTTGGTGTGATAGAACTATGGAATAATATGATATCTGTATTTGCTCCCAATAAAATGACTTGTTTAAAAAGGAGTAAAAACTTTCTTGCACTTTGGGGGGAAAAAAGATTAAAGCCTAGAAATCTTTCTAAGGGTGGTTCTCTGTCACATGAAGTCAATGAGAATCAAAACGGACTCAATGACATCTACTGGCAACAACAATTATTTTTTTTAAAGAAAGGGCGGTTGCAACATCTCAAATTCACATAGAGCATCACCGTCATTATGTACCATGGCAATCAGCATACCAATGAAGCATCCTATCTAAGCCAGACTTATTTTCAAGTTAATCATTACAGTACAGACACAATTCTTACCACAAAGACATTGATTTAAATCTCTATCAACCTGAAGCAAGAATGATACTGGGAATCTACTGCAGGCCACTCACCAGTTAGGCAAAGGACATACAGAGATGACCTTCCCCAAAAAAGAATCACTAGAGGCCAATTCAAGAAGTAAGCTAGAATGAAAAGGGTATATTAAAAGGAAAATAATAACTTTGTTTTTTTAAGTATTATGACAATCAGCTCAAATAATCGTCTGCTATAGACTGTCAGAAACATTTTGTGTATGCATTGTCAAAACATTCTGAATCCCATTTCTATTTTACAGTAAAAGTAAATTGTACACATATTAGTAAGTAGAGTGCAGAGTGGAAAAGGAAAAAAAAAAACCCAGGAACAGAATTTGTGTATAATTCTCTTTCTAACCTAAACTTTGTTAACATAATAGAAGTTTAGAGAAATGTGCATATTCAGTAGCTCTCAATGTTATTTCACTTGTCATTTCAAAGCTTAAAGGATATTTCAGACTTCCCAGGTTCCTTTCATAAATGTTTAGATTTTGATTACAAAGTAATGATTAAAACATGTTCTTTCATGATGTCTTTCAATCTTTTCCTGCTTCTTGTATTACTGGTGTTTTGGTTGTGTGTGTGGTTTTTGTTTCAAGGTTACAGGACAGTAGAGGTCTTTGTCATAGCCCTTTAGGTTTTTCTTAAATATTCAATATTCTTAGCAGTTCATGCTTGCCTTTTGCCCATACCTGCAAGATTTAGAGACAACTATCAGAATAGTTGACAGTGATTATATTGAAGAATAATTCATCTTCAACCAGAACCACTGGTAAGGAAGACACAAATGATATTATTTAAGATTATAGGATGAAATAGATTACAGAGTTACAGAAAAGAGAGGACACCAACCTCCCCATGTGGATGGTATTAAGAAAACTGTGTTCTCCAAATGAATTGAGGCAGAATCTCTTATTGCTTTTCAGACAACTATTTTCTCTTCTTTCTTATTTAAAAAATACTCTATTTTTCATTTTTATTCTCAAGAATATATACAACATAACATATGTCAACTCAACAATTTCTATATTCACAATTCAGTGACATGAATTACATTCTTCAAGTTGTGCGCCAATTCTTGCTTTCTTTTTCTGAGTCATTCTTCCACTATTCTTCTTCATTATTGTTATTAAACTTCTTATACGTTTGTAATTCAGCTGCAAATGTCAGACATCTGAGCAAACTTCTTAGCAAAATTATTTATAGTACTTTTATGATTCATACAGTTGAACACCTCTGCATAGTCCATAAAACCCAAGTAAACATCTATTATTCTCTGCTTTTAAACAAGATCCATCTGATATCAGCAGGTCTGTTTCATGTCCTCCCCTGAATCTGGCCTGAACCTGTGGAGGCTCCCTGTCAATGTACCGCTGCAACCATTTTGGGATGATCTTCAGTAAAATTTTACTTGTGTGCAATATAAATGATCTTGTTCTATAACTTGAGCATTCTCTTGGGCTATTTTTCTTTGGATGGTATAAATACAAATATATATATATCTTCTAGTCAGTTGGTGTGGCAGTCACCTAATCTGGTGTCAATTTGAAGCTGAAGAGTGTAGGGGTGACATGGAGAGGAGATGGGCCAGTCAGGGTGCAGTGATGTAACGATAAAACATACAATTTCTCTCTAGTTCTTGAAGGCTTCCTCCCCTCACTATCATGGTTCCAATTCTACCTTTAAAATCCAGCTAGATTGAAAGAGGTACACTGGTACAAATGGGAACTGGGAATACAGGGAATCCAGGACAGATGAGTCCCTCAGGAACAGTAGTGAGAGTAGAAACACCAGATGGATGTAGAGAAGGTGGGGTAGAGAGGGAGAGGCATTTATAAGGACCTACACATAACGTCCTATCTGGAGGACAGACAGCGGAGGAGTGGGCAAGGGAAGACTTCAGGTAGTGTAAGATATGACAAAATAATAATAATTGATAAAATATCAAGGGTTACTGAAGGGAGGGAGCCGCGAGGGAGGGGGAAAGATGAAAAGCTGATGCCAAGGGCTCAAGTAGAAAAACAAATATTTAGAGAATGGTAATGGCAGCTGGCATGCGAAGGTGGTTGGCACAATATATGTATGGATGGATTGTAATAAGCCATGTACAAGCCCCCGACAAAATGATTTTTTAAAAAAAGAGTGTAGCGGTGAAGTCTAGCCTGTCAATCTGGAGATAGCCAATGAGACCTCTGTGTGGGCATGGGCTTCTCCTCTGGGAAATCTGATATTTCCTTCTTGGAAGTAGAAGACACTCACTCACTCCTTTGGAGACCATCTATTGACAAGACAATAGCACTACGCTGATAGACACCATGCTCTGGGAACTGAAGGAGCTACTTGGAGACCCTGCCAATGCTGAGATGTTTACAACACCACTGGATCCAAAGGCAACCTACCCATCTGACTTGTCATCATCCTACATTTGGCATAATTGCATGTGTTTCATGAGCCTGAAGAAGACTTTATAGACTGGTATCGGGCAGATTGGCTAATATCAGACTGGTGGGCTCAGATTTGGACAGGGTTGGAATGCTTTCTTAATGTTCAATTAACTTTTATATAAATATGTGTATTGATGAATTTGTTTCTCTAGTCTACCAGCATTTCATCTGCTCAGTGAAACATTTAAACTGATATTCCATCGATTTCTAGACCTTTGTTTTTGGCTAATGCTTTCTGTACAGCTTGAACTTCTTCATTTCCCTCCATTGATTCTTGCGCACATGAAGCCTCCTGAAATGGTGTAATGTAGACTTGTGCTCTTCGGTGTGGTGAATGTTTTCTTTCCACTTTCTTCTGACACTTCCTACAGCATCTAATTCTTTACCCATGGAATGTTTCAATCTTTCCACTCAAGGTTTGAATTTTCTCTGGTTCTCTTTCCGTTTAAAAAATGCTGACCATGTTCTTCCCTTCTGTTATTAGAACTCTATGTCTCTTTGCGCTTCGTTAGAATATTTGCCTTTGTCTCCTTGAGCGTCCCTTTGAAATTTTCATCTTTTACTTCATCATCTCTTCCCTTTGCTTTAGCTCATCTATGGTTGAAAGCAAATGTCAGCGTCTATTCTGACATCCAAACTTACCTTTGTTTTCTTTACTACCTTTTTATGACCTGTCACTTTCTTCATGAATTATGTTCTTGATGTCCTCCCACAGCTCACAAGATCTTCTGTGGTTAGTGCTCAATGTGTCAAATATGTCCTTGAGATTCTCTTGAAACTCAGGTGGAATAGATTAGGGCCATATTTTGGTTCTTTTGAATATTTAGACATTTTCTTCTGCTTTATCCTTAAATTACATATGAACAAATGATGATCTGTTTTATAGTCAGTCCCTGCCCTTTTTGTACTGCCAATATTGAGTTTCTCTTTTCTTCCCACTGGTATAATCAATTTGACTGGTGTATATTTCAGCTGGAGAATTCTATAGGTATAATGGTCTTTTGAGGTGTGTGAAAAAAGGTATGTTAAAAAAAAAAAGGTATTTGCTATGTACAATCCATTGGCTTTTGGAAAATTCCACCAAGTTTATTTCTATCACCAAGTCCATATTGTCCAGCTACTATTCCTTCCCTTTTATTTCCAAGCTTTACATAACAATAAGCAATAATTATGCATCCTTGCTACATGTTTAATCAATTTCAAACTGAAGCCATGGCTAGAATCTCTCAATTTCTTCATCACTAGATTTTGTGATGAATGCACCTATTTGAATAATAGTTGGATTAGTTGGATTGTCTTGATGGTAGATTGATATAATTCTATGATGGATAGCATTATACTTTTTTTTGGGGGGGGGCATCACTGCCCCCTGGTGGTGGGAGTAGGAGGCCCAGCCTTGCTGCTGGATTTGAACCTCCAACCCAGTGGGCCGCAGCCCCGTGCACAACCACTACGCCACCGGGGCTCAGCCAGCATTATACTTTTATGATTGATTTTGCAATGTCCTTTTTAATAATAAATGCCATGTCGTTCCTCTTAGTTGTGTTATTCCAGACATACCAAGCCATATGATTTTCTGACTCAAAATGGCCAATACCAGTCCATTTCCTTTCACTAATGCTTCAGATATTGATCACTATGTATTCCATTCACTTTGGACCACTTCCAATTTTCCTAGATTGCTGCTTTGCACATTCCAAGTTCTGACCATTAGTAGATTTTTGAGGCTGTTTCTCCTTAACTTGAGTCATGCTCATCACCAATTGAAGAGACCCAAATCCTACAGTGTTTGCCCAACTCCTGTCAAAATAGTCAACTTCACTCAGAAATCAGCTCCTACTAAGTCACAGTTTTGAGTGCCCTTAAATCCAAGGAGTCCATCCTCTAGTACTATATCTGACAACGTTCTGCTTCCACTCATTGTGTATTGGACTATGTTTCAAAGCTATGTGTAAGATATACAGTGGATCCTTCCTCTCAATTCAGAAGCTAAATTCTTGTTGAAGGTTCCATTGAAACATGCTCACTTTAGGCGGCCTTGTAGCATTTGAAATACTACTGACATAGCTTCTGGCATCACAGCAACACACACAAGCCACCACAGTACAACAAATTGAGAGACAAGTAGCAGATTTTAATATGTAGGTTCCTAGTGTGAAGTCTAATGTATAGAAAAGAAAACCAAGGGGAAATAAAGACATTCTAATGTATATATGTCTTTATTTTTTCCACAGTTTTCTGTTGACTTACTAGCATCTTATATTAGCCTACCTTTTCTGCTCTTAAATTTTCATTTTGTTTTCTTCTATTATAAAATTACTGTTGGCATTTCCATTGGTTTCATACCAATTGCCTTTGCTGGCATAATGTAGCCTTCTAAGATATTTTTAAATATATTAATATTTTTCTTTATGCAAATTGCCTGAGATGGAAGGATCTCCTTGGAAGGATCAAGATATCCTTTCCAAAATGAGGACATATTTTAATTCTTGGTAGCATGACCACTAAATGAGAGCTCTATGCTTTGTGGCCTCTTCTTTCCTTTCTACTTTTTCCTCTTTTTCACATAAAACATAGAACTTCATAAATCACATAGTGGGACATCAAGATGAATCAATGAAAATCTTAAAAGAAAAATATACATCACTCAGAATTTGGGGAATTGGGATAGACACTGTGGTCGATGAAACTTTTTTTTATTACTCTGCTGTTAATGAAGCCTATCTTCAGTCATATGGCATGCTGAAATATTTTGGGAGGGAATATAAGTATTTGCGTTTCCTTTAATGAGCTTTGTGTTGATACTAGGGCAAACGAAGAACACCGTAAGTGTTTGATTATTTCAAGTGTGTTTCTATGTCTGATGAATTTTCCAACCTATGAGACTTGATGGGAGCAAAATAAATTCTGAAAAATCTCCTACTTTGGGAGCTAAAATGCCAAGTGCTTTTCTCAGCCTCCTTTGCAGCTAGGGTACAAGCATATGATTTAGGTTCTGCCAATCTGTTCCTTTGTGCTGCATTTTGACTTATGAATTTAAAAAGGAACAGATTTAGTTTTGCTTTCTTTGTTTTTAGTAGTGGGACTATAGCAGCTGCTAAAGTATCTATTGTATACAGCCAAAGTGTAGTGCTCAAATAGAAGTGTGGAAATGGTAGTTGTTCCACCCTAGGCCAACTGTTAAACCAACACAATTGCTGTGGCCTGCAAGCTGCAACACAAACTATCAGAGGTTGCCGGCCTCTGATATACTCACAGCAAGGGTTCAACAGGCAGCTGTGCAGCGATAATTATTATTTATTATAATAATGATATAGAGATCATGACAGAGAAAGAAAGAAACAATAAGAGTCAGACATACATCACACTAGGGTAGCATGCTCACCTCCGCCCCCCATATGGTGGTCTGTGTGGAGATGGAGAGGGACCGTGAACATTAATTTTCCCCTTTAAAGTAGTCTAACAGGGGATACATAATTTCTCTAGTCACCAGCGGGGGCAGTCTTAAGGGCTATAAGATGATAATGGCTTAGGGATGACTCATGACTAAGAGGAGAGGAATGTGATAAGGAGGGACTTCAGACTTCCAGGGTTAGGTAACAGGTCTACATTGTTAGGGGTCATTGACTATGACTCTTGAATCCCACCCATAGGCCTCGAGGGAAGCAGATCACTATCCTAACTTGAGTCATGCAAAGCCTTCAGATAACTGGGGGCATCAGGGAGATCAGCTATCTTAGCCTCATCACAAGTCAGACAAAGACTTCATAAAATAGGGAGTTACAGTGAGAATGGCTAGCACACTAAATGTTGGTAAATTGCTTGCTTAATATTTTAGAGTATAATAATTGTGGAAAAGTTCTGTCTTCATCCCACAATCAATGTCGGAGTCAATGTGACAGTGGTTTCCTCCAAGACAAATCTGTTAGTATGACTTGGGGTACATTTCCTCCTTGCTGAATTTTGAGCATTGGTTCCCAGTTCCACAAGAGAAAGCAATTAATTTTTTTTTCTGAAATCATGTACAATGATTTGTCTTCTAGGGTTTATGTATAAAAACACAAGACATTTAAATGTATCAGCTGCACAGCAAACATTTATGTTTTTAAGTTACAATTTGATCTGTAGCCCATGAGGTAGAATGCATAAAATTTCACAGGTGGAACTGAAGTAGTAACTAAAGCTATTTTAATCCTTAATGGATAACAAGAACTGCATAATCCTTAAGTTTGCCCAAATAAATCATCATTTAGGTAAAAAAAATCATTTATTAATATCCTTACATGTCAGGGATTTGAATTCCAGTAGTTTAGCTAAAAGTGTTGATTCTGATATTACCTAAAAATTAGAACCTGAAAACATATTTAAAATCTTCAATAATATTTCCAAATATGTATTCTGAGAAAGTATCTTTTAATTTATTAATTTTTATTGATCATTTTATTGGGAGCACTTACCGATATCATAGGAGTCCTTAGTTTCATCACCTCAAGCAGTATTGTACAAGTATTACCACAATCAGTTTCAAAACATTTTCTTTTTTCTTTAATTTCTTCCCCCACTAGATCTCCCCCCAAGAACCCTGTCCCGACTTCACTGTAAGGGTTTTTGTTTTTCCATATCTTATAATCTAACATAGCCATTCATGTATGATTCTGTTGTTCAATCCTGAGTAAAGTTATACAGTCATCAATGCTATTAGTTCCCTATTCCCCCCTCCTCCCACCCTCTTTTCCCATATCCTCAGTGAGCAATTACTTCTGTTACTGTTTATGAAGGATAATCTAACTTAGCTTTGGTTACTGAAAGATTATAAATATACAAAGAACATATACAATTCTAACATAATTAGGTAAAACAAATAAAAACCATCATAGTAAGGGGAGGAAATATTCATGAACTACAGGATAGTCATGTGGTTCATCAGTGCCATACTGCATCCTGAATTTATCATCCTTTTCTGAGGCCTCTCGGACTGCCCAATTATCTTACATAAATATATATACACACATATATACATTTTTCTCCTTTCCTCTTTTTCCTCCTGTCCCACTATCATGTTTACCTTCATACTTCTCAGCAATTCCTCTTAGACACCTGATTGATCAAATATTACCAGAAATGCTACACCCTTCTCATCATCAATTTTAGAACACTTAACCAATTTTAGAACACTTACTATTCCCCTGTTATTATTATTGACTCCCTGTTCAACCTGAGCTGAATCAGATAGGCAAATGGCTAGGGTTCTTCCAGTCAATTCTAAGTAGAAATGGCCAAGTGGCACCATGAGTTAAGTGCTGGGGTGCTAACCAAAACATGGCCACTAGCGAAACAGTCAACTCCTGTCTAGTATTACTATCCAGAAACCTTGCAAAGTGGTTTCTCCTTTCTCCTGTGGTCTGAGTCAGAATTGACTAGACAATCAGGTTTTTAAAAAATCAAAATTTAGTCATGTAAAGAATCAGAGAAAGAAAAATTTAGACAAACAAGAAAAAATTAATTAAGCCTCATTTCAATAGTGTATTGTGGGACATAAATAACTTGAGACCTTTTAAGTGAGTTGTTAACATTAGAGTTGAGTTAATAGATGTTGATTATAAGTAGAAGTTCAGATTTCTTGGAGTGAAAGACATGTCTATATTCAATTTGTCTATAGTGTGTTTATTTTTTCTTTATAGATTGTTCTTTGCCCCCTCTAATTTTTTTTTGTGGCATCACTGCCCTGGTGGGAGTAGGAAACCCAGCCTTGCTCCTAGAAAGCTATTGCTGGATTTGAACTGTCAACCCTGTGGGCCACAGTCCCACACACAACAACCAGGGCTCAGCCTTCCCCCTCTAATTTTAAAGGGCTATTAAAAGAGATATATAAGGATAATGTTTGGAGAACTCATTAATGATATATCTATTTGATTAATCAAAATTTTACTCATCAGGATGAAAGTTTAACTAATTAAAGTTTCTTTAGGGGAGAATATTAATATTAAATATTATTAGCAAAGAATTACTTTTTTACCATTAGGGGTAAAATGTTTGTTTTTGTTTTTTGTTTGTTTGTTTGTTTTTGTTTTGAGGCATCACTGCTCTCGGGTGGTGGGAGTAGGAGGCCCAGCCCCACTGCTGGAATGGAACCTACGTCCCAGTGGGCCGCAGTCCCGTGCACAACCACTACGCCACCGGGGCTCAGCCCAAGGGGTAGAATTATTATGAACATTCTGTTTGGTAGTCAGCCTAACTGCATGCCATGTTTGCTTTGTTCCTCACCCTAAGTTCTTGGCATTGTTCTCTTTCCTTCTTACTTTTTTCATTGCTCCAGAACAGATACGATGTTTGGTAAGGGCAGCCTGAGAAATAGATTTTACAAGCTTTTGATAAAGATGCAGGAATATAAGATATGCAGATATCAAAAATGCAGTTATGACCATAATCAGATGACCTTATTATTTCTGAAAGTTTTTGATATATTCTGTATTCTGAATCTTTAGAAGTATTTTCCTAATGTGGTTGATCATCCTGTGTTAGGTCTAGTTGACTAAAGAAATAAATCCAGTGTCACTCAGACATTTATAAAAAAAAAAAAGAGCTTTGTTAACAGTATCAGTCAAAGAAAAGACATCAAAGTTATTCACCTGGGGAAAGAAGAGGTGAAATTTTGACTTTTTGCAGATTATATGATTTTATATATGGAAAATCCCAATAACTCCACAAGGGGAATATTGGAAACAATAGAGGAGTATGGCAGAGTGGCAAGAGACACGATCAACAATCAGAAGTCCATCGGACCGCTGTACACAGCAGATAAGACCACACAAGAGGAGATTAAAAAAAAGAGATACCTTTCACAATAGCCACGCACAAATTGGAATATCTAGGGATATATCTGACTAAAAGAAGGCCTATCTGATGAAAACTACAAAACACTATTACAAGAAGCCAAGAGTGACTTCAACAAATGGAAGAATATCCCATGCTCATGTATCAGAAGACTCAATATAGTAAACATGTCAGTTCTATACACGGCATTGTATAAGTTCAATGCAATTCTGATACAATTACCTCATCTTTCTTCAAAGAAATGAAAAAAATGGCAACCAACTTCTTATAGAGAGGGAAGAAGCCCAGAATTAACCGCAATCTCTTCAAGAAGAAGAACACCATGGGAGGGCTTGCTTTCCCTGACTTTAGCACATACAATACAGCCACAGTGGTCAAAACTGCATGGTATTGGCATAATGATAGATACTCAGATCAATGGAAAAGATTTGAAAACCCAGAAATAAAAACATCAGCATACAGACAAATGATCTTTGATAAGGATCCAAAAAATATCAAATGGAAAGCAGATGCCCTTTTCAACAAGTGTTGCTGGAAAAAAATGGATATCTACCTGTAGAAAAATTAAGCAAGACACTTACCTCACTCCATGCACTAGACTAAACTCAAGGTGGATCACAGACCTCGAAATAAAACCCCAAACTATTAGGGACATCAAGAGAGAATTGGAGGGCTGAGCCCTGGTGGCATAGTGGTTGTGTGCAGGACTGCAGCTCACAGGATTGACAGTTCAAATCCAGCAGCAGCTCTCTAGGAGCAAGGCTGGCCTTCCTACTCCCACCAGGGCAGTGATGCCACAAAAAAAAAAAAAAAAAGAGAGAGAGAATTGGAACCAACCTGAGAACTTTGGCATAGGGATTGCATAGGCTATCAGAAATAGGGAAGGACACAAACCCAGAGGAGGCACAAATAGACAAGTGGGATATACTGAAGATAAAACACCTGTGTAAATCGAAAGAATTCACCAAGAGAGTAATAAGAGACCCCACAGAGTGGGAAAACATCGTTAGCAATGACAAATCAGATAAAGGCCTTATTCCTAAAATCTACGATACCCTGATAGCTTCCAAAAAGAGCAAAACTAACTGCCCACTGTGGGGGTGGGCAAAGAACCTGAACAGAAGTTTCACAAAGGCAGAAATCCGAATGGCCAATAAACATATGAGAAAATGTTTCTGATCATTAGCCATAAGAGAAATGCAAATCAAAACAACAATGAGACACTGCTTAACACCCTCAATGATAGCCCAATTCAAAAAATCAGAAAGCAACAGGTGTTAGAGAGGCTATGGGGAGATAGGAACTCTTATAGACTGCTGGTGGACCTGTAGGTATGTACAGCCACTATGGAAATCGATTTGGCAATATCTAAAACAGATGGAAATTGAGCTACCATATGACCCTGCTCCAATATTCATCGCAGCACAGTTCACAATTGCAAGGAATTGGAAACAGCCCAAATGTCCATCAACTGGTAAATGGATTAAAAAGCTGTGGTACATACATACAATGGAGTACTACGCATCATTGTTAAGCAGTGATGGGACTGAGCCCCAGTGGTGTAGTGGTTGTGTGCAGGACTGCGGCCCATAGAGTTGGCAGTTCAAATCCAGCAGCAGCTCTCCAGGAGCAAGGCTGGGCTTCCTACTCCCACCAGGGCAGGGATGCCTAACCACCACCACCACCCCCCCCACCCCAGCAAAAAAAAATAAAAGAAAATCAGTGATGAATGCATGAAACACATCACCACATGGGAAGAACTGGAGGAAATTGTGCTGAGTGAAGTTAGCCAAGCACTAAAGGACAGGTACAACATGAGTCCACTGAGGTATGCTTAATTTTAAAAAATGTAAAAGAGGTATTGGGAAAAAGTTACTATATACAGAAATGCCTGGGGAGAGGCAGGTAGTATGGCAGGGGACAGACCAAATCTGGCACTACATGCAGTAGCCAACAGGAATGGGGGGATAGGGGTGGGGCTGGGGTAGATGGTGATGTGTAGAGAGGGAATGAGGTACTGGCCCACCCAAGGGGAGCATATTGTTTATAACTCCACAGGGCAAGAGGGACCAAACTTAAACCCAGTGACCCAGGATGTGAATGCAGCGTGACGGCAGGAACGGGGAACCAGTGGAGATGCCTGAGCACACAACTCCAATCCCAACTACAGGAGCAGCCACCTCTCCATCAGGGGAGTTTGCTTTGGAGGTCAGCATTGATGATGCAGCTTGGGGAGTGAGAGATGCCTGACCAGAGCACATGAGAACAAATGAAGGGGGAGGAAGAGAAAATGGAGTGCATCCTGGCCCTCTGAGCTTTCAGGTTGATATTTCCACTCAGAACAGCCAATTCACAACGAGGATCACAAGGCCACCTCCACTATGAAATATGGCTACCTGCGCTGACACAAAGGCTTTTGAGGGCAACAATGGAGAAACAGAGTCAGAATTATACCCTGTCTGACACAAACACACCATGACCAAACACTAAGAGTGTGCAACAGAGCGTGGAGTTCCTCAGGGAGTGCCAGGGATATATGTTGGGTGTGGCACTCCATCCAACTCAACCAGGGGACATCAACAAACAGAGCTTATACTATTTATAGGTTTTTATATTGGTATTATTTTTATTTTTTTAATATGTAAAGGACAATGGAGTTTTTTGTTGTTGTTATCATTGTTTTATTTTCGTTGGTTGCTCCATGTTAGGATGACTTTTTGTACATATTGTTTTCTCTGCAGGTCTATCTAGATAAGATAGGCTGGACAAACAGTCTGGAGGCAAAAATGACGGGACTGATGGCTCTTAGGGGTAGGGATGGGAGACATGAGAAAGGGAAGGAGGGGGAAAGGATGTGGTGTTGACCAGCCCAGGAATAAGGGTATAACAATTGATTCAAAATCAGAGATAAGGTGGGTATGAGAGGTCCAATGGGGGTTATCAAGAGTAATTTAACAGAAAGAAAATACTGAAACCCAAATGGAGGCTGAGCATGATAGTAGGACAAGAGGAAAGGAAAAGGAAACAGAAGAAAGAACTGGGGGGTAAAGGGCATTTATAGAGGTTTAAATACAGACATGTACATCGGTGCATATATTTATATGTGGTGATGGGGAAATAGATCAATGAGCATATACTTATAGGGTTAGTAGTAGGACAGCAGATGGGCTTTGGACGTCCACTCAAGTACTTCCTCAGTGCAAGAACATTCTGTTCTATAAAATTGGCATTCCATGATGCTCACCTTCCCAACAT